>CATKVR010000006.1:190000-192500 GCA_949820135.1 Sylvilagus floridanus | reverse complement strand
AGCCCTAGCCCTAACCCTAAACCTAACCCTAACGCTATACCTAGCCCTAACCCTAACCCTAACCCTAGCCCTAACCCTAGCCCCAGCCCTAGCCCGAGCCCTAGCACTATCCCGAGCCCTAGCCCTAACCCTAACCCTAAGCCTAGACATAGCCCTAGCCCTAGTCTAGCCCTAGCCCTAGCCCTAACCCTAACCCTAACCCTAACCCCAACCCTAACCCTAGCCCTAACCCTAACCCTAGCCCTAGCCCTGAACGTAACCCTAGCCCTAGCCCTATCATTAGTTAGCTCTAGCCCTAGCCCTATCCCTAGCCCTAACCCTAACCCTAACCCTAACCCTAGCCCTAACCCTAGCCATAACATTAACCCTAACCCTAGCCCTAGACCTAACCCTAGCCCTAACACTAACCCTAACCCTAACCCTAACCCTAACCCTAACCATAACCCTAACACTAACCCTAACCCTAATCCTAACCAGAACCCTAGTCTAACCCTAAACCTAGCCCTAAACCTAGCCCTAGTCCTTGCCCTAGCCCTAGCCCTAGCCCTAAACCTAACCCTAACCCTAACCCTAACCCTAGCCCTAACCCTAACCCTAGCCCTAAACCTAACCGTAGCCCTAACCCTAACCCTAGCCCTAGGCTTAGCTCTAGCCCCAGCCCTAGCCCTAACCCTAACGCTAACACTAACCCTAACCCTAGCCCCAGCCCTAGCCCTAGCCCTAGCCCTAGCCCTAGCCCTAACCTAAACCCGAACCTTAGCCCTAGACCTAGCCCTAGCCCTAGCCCTAACGGTAACCCTATCCCTAACCCTAGCCCTAACCCTAACCCTAGCCCTAGCCCTAACCCTAACCCTTACCCTAGCCCTAACTCTAGCCCTAGCCCTAGCCCTAGCCCTAGCCCTAACCCTAACCCTAACCCTAGCCCTAGCACTAGCCCTTGTCCTAACCCTAAACCTAACCCTAACCCTAGCCCCAGCCCTAGCCCTAGCCCTAGCCCTAACCCTAACCCTAACCCTAGCCCTAGCCCTAGCCCTAGTCCTTGCCCTAGCCCTAGCCCTAAACCTAGCCCTAACTCTAGCCCTAGCCCTAGCCCTAACCCTAGCCCTAACTCTAGCCCTAGCCCTAGCCCTAGCCCTAAACCTAGCCCTAACTCTAGCCCTAGCCCTAGCCCTAACCCTAACCCTAGCCCTAGCCTTAGCTCTAGCCCTAGCCCTAGCCCTAGCCCTAAACCTAACCCTAACCCTAGCCCTAGCCCTAGCCCTAGTCCTTGCCCTAGCCCTAGCCCTAGCCCTAACCCTAGCCCTAACTCTAGCCCCAGCCCTAGCCCTAGCCCTAGCCCTAACCCTAACCCTAAACCTAGCCCTAGCCCTAGCCCTAGCCCTAGCCCTAACGGTAACCCTAAACCTAACCCTAGCCCTAACCCTAACCCTAGCCCTTGCCCTAACCCTAACCCTAACCCTAACCCTAGCCCTAACTCTAGCCCTAGCCCTAGCCCTAGCCCTAGCCCTAACCCTAAACCTAACCCTAACCCTAGCCCTAGCAATAGCCCTGGCCCTGGTCCTAGCCCTAACCCTAGCCCCATCCCTAAACCTAACCCTAAAACTAACCCTAGCCCTAGCCCTAGCCCTAGCCCTAGCCCTAACCCTAACCCTAACCCTAGCCCTAGCCCTAGCCCTAAACTTAACCCTAACCCTAGCCCTAGCCCTAACCTGGTCATAACCCTAAACCTAGCCCTAGCCCTAGCCCTTGCCCTAACCCTAACCCTAACCCTAACCCTAACCC
Organism: Sylvilagus floridanus; assembly: GCA_949820135.1. Taxonomy (NCBI): domain Eukaryota; kingdom Metazoa; phylum Chordata; class Mammalia; order Lagomorpha; family Leporidae; genus Sylvilagus; species Sylvilagus floridanus. The sequence goes on along the minus strand of CATKVR010000006.1, from coordinate 190,718 downwards.
TGGCCCTAGCCCTAGCACTAGCCCTATCCCTAGCCCTATCCCTAACCCTAACCCTAACCCTAACCCTAAACCTATCCCTAACCCTAACCCTAAACCTAGCCCTTGTCCTAGCCCTAACCCTAACCCTAACACTAACCATAACCCTAACCCTAACCCTAGCTATAACCCTATCCCTAGCCCTAACCCTAGCCCTAGTCCTAAACCTAACCCTAACCCTAGCCCTAGCCCTAGCCATAAATCTAACTGTAACCCAAACCCTAAACCTGGCCCTGGTACTAGCCCTAGCCCTAGCCCTAGCCCTAGCCCTAGTCCTAGCTCTAACCCTAACCCTAGTCCTAACCCTAAACCTAGCCCTAACCCTAACCATAGCCCTAACCCTAAACCTAACCCTAACACTAGAACTAGCCCTAGCCCTAGCCCTAACCCTAACACTAACCATAACCCTAACCCTAACCCTAGCTATAACCCTATCCCTAGCCCTAGCCCTAGCCCTAACCCTAACCCTAACCCTAGCCCTAGCCCTAGCCCCAGCCCCAGCCCTAGCCCTAGCCCTAACGCTAACCCTAACCCTAACCCTAGCCCTAACCCTAACCCTAACCCTAGCCCTAGCCCTAACCCTAACCCTAACCCTAGCCCTAACTCTAGCCCTAGCCCTAGCCCAAACCTTGCCCTAGCCCTAACCCTAACCCTAACCCTGACACTAACCCTAGCCCTAGCC
>CATKVR010000006.1:185000-187500 GCA_949820135.1 Sylvilagus floridanus | reverse complement strand
CCTAACCCTAAACCTAACCCTAACCCTAGCCCTAGCAATAGCCCTGGCCCTGGTCCTAGCCCTAACCCTAGCCCCATCCCTAAACCTAACCCTAAAACTAACCCTAGCCCTAGCCCTAGCCCTAGCCCTAGCCCTAACCCTAACCCTAACCCTAGCCCTAGCCCTAGCCCTAAACTTAACCCTAACCCTAGCCCTAGCCCTAACCTGGTCATAACCCTAAACCTAGCCCTAGCCCTAGCCCTTGCCCTAACCCTAACCCTAACCCTAACCCTAACCCTATACCTAGCCCTAGCCCTAGCCCTAGTCCTTGCCCTAGACCTATCCCTATCCCTATCCCTAACCCTAACCCTAACCCTAACCCTAAACCTATCCCTAACCCTAACCCTTATCCTAGCCCTAGTCCTAGCCCTAAATCTAACCATAACACTAATCCTAGCCCTAGCCTTAACCCTAACCCTAACCCTAGCCCTAACCCTAACCCTAACACTAGCCCTAGCCCTAGCCCTAGCCCTAACCGAACCCTAACACTAACCCTAGCCCTAGCCCTAGCCCTAGCCCTATCCATAGCCTAACCCTAACCCTAACCCTAACCCTAGCCCTAGCCCTAACCTTAACCCTAACCCTAACCCTAACCCTAACCCTAGCCCTAGCCCTATCTAGCCCTAGCCCTAACCCTAACACTAACCGTAACCCTAATCCTAACCCGAACCCTAGTCTAAACCTAGCCCTATCCCTAACCCTAACCCTAACCCTAGCCCTAGCCCTAGCCCTAGCCATAGCCCTAGCCCTGGCCCTAGCACTAACCCTAACCCTAACCCTAACCCTAGCCCTAGCCATAACCCTAACCCTAGCCCTAGACCTAACCATAGCCCTATCTCTAACCCTAACCCTAACCCTAACCATAGCCCTAGCCCTAGCCGTAGCTCTAACCCGAACCCTAACCCTAGCCCTAACCCTAACCCTAGCCCTAACCCTAAACCTAACCTTAACACTAGACTAGCCCTAGCCCTAACCCTAACCCTAAACCTAGCCCTAGCCCTAGCCCTATCTAGCCCTAGCCCTAGCCCTAACCCTAACCCTAACCCATCCCTAAACCTAGCCCTAACCCTAACCCTAGACTTAGCCCTGTACCTAACCCTAACCCTAGCCCTAGCCCTATCCGTAGTAAGCCCTAGCCCTAGCCCTAGCCCTAGCCCTAACCCTAACACTAACCCTAACCCTAGCCCTAGCCCTAGCCATAACCCTAACCCTAACCCTAGCCCTAGATCTAACCCTAGCCCTAACCCTAACCCTAACCCTAACCCTAACCCTAACCCTAACACTAACCCTAACCCTAATCCAAACCCGGACCCTAGTCTAACCCTAAACCTAGACCTAACCCTAGCCCTAGCCCTAGGCCTAGCCCTAACCCTAACCCTAAACCTAGCCCTAGACCTAGCCCTAGTCCTTGCCCTAGCCCTAGCCCTAGCCCTAACCATATCCCTAACCCTAACCCTAACCCTAGCCCTAAACCTAACCCAAGCCCTAACCCTAACACTAATCCTAACCCTAGCCCTAGCCCTAGTCCTAGCCCTAGCCCTAGCCCTAACCCTAACCCTAACCCTAACACTAACCCTAACCCTAGCTCCAGCCCTAGCCCTAGCCCTAGCCCTAGCCCTAAACCTAACCCTAACCCTAGCCCTAGCCCTAGCCCTATCCCTAACGCTAACCCTAACCCTAACCCTAGCCTAGCCCTAGTCCTAGCCCTAGCCCTAGCTCTAACCATAACCCTAACACTAACCCTAACCCTAGCCATAACTCTAGCCCTAGCCCTAGCCCTAGTCCTAGCCCTAGCCCTAACCCTAACCCTAACCCTAACCCTAACCCTAACCCTAGCCCTAGCCCTAGCCCTAGCCCTAGTCTAGCCCTAGCCCTAGACCTAGCCCTAGCCCTGACCCTAGCCCTAACCCTAACCCTCACTCTAGCCCTAGCCCTAGCCCTAGCCCTAGCCCTAGCCGTAACCCTAAACTTAACCCTAACCCTCAACCTAGCCCTAACCCTAACCCCAGCCCTAGCCCTAACCCTAACCCTAAACCTAACCCTAGCCCTAGCCCTAGCCCTAGTCTAGCCCAAGCCCTAGCTCTACCCCTAGCCCTAGCCCTATCTGTAACCCTAACCCTAACCCTAACCCTAAACCTAGCCATAGCCTTAGCCATAGCCCTAGCCCTAACCCTAACCCTAGCCCTAGTCCTAGCCCTTGCCCTAACCCTAACCCTAACCCTAACCCAATACCTAGCCCTAGACCTAGCCCTAGTCCTTGCCCTAGACCTAGCCCTAGCCCTAACCCTAACCCTAACCCTAGCCCTAAACCTAACCCTAGCCCTAACCCTAACCCTAACCCTAACCCTAACCCTAACCCTAGCCCTAGCACTAGTCCTAGCCCTAGCCCTAGCCCTAACCCTAACACTAACACTAACCCTAGCCCTAGCCCTAGCCCTAGCCCTAGCCCTAGCCATAGCCC
>CATKVR010000006.1:0-180000 GCA_949820135.1 Sylvilagus floridanus | reverse complement strand
GGGATCACACAAACAAGACTAGCATCTGCTAATACTAACTGATAGAAACCAAAAAGGGAGAAAACAATCCATCATGGGGAGTGAGATACACAGTGGACTCATAGAATGGCAGATGTCCTAAATAACTCTCTGGCCTCAGAAGCAGCCCTTAAGGCATTAGGATCTGGCTCAAGAGCGCATGAGAATATTTTAGGCATGGAAAGTCAAGACACTCTGGAAAAAAAAAGAAGACCTAAATGAAAGATCTCTGTGAGTGAGATCCCAGTGGAAAGAACGGGGCCATCAAAGAAGGAGGTACTTTTCTCTGAAGGGAGGAGAGAACTTCCACTTTATCTATGACCCTGTCAGAATAAGATTGAAGTCGGTGAACTCAAAAGGCTTCCATAACCTCGGCAACTCATGACTAGAGCCTAGGGAGATTACTGACGCCGTAAACAAGAGTGTCAAATTGTTAAATCAACAACAGGAGTCACTGTGTACTTACTCCTCATGTGGGATCTCTGTCCTTAATGTGTTGTCCAATGTGAAGCAATGCTATAACTAGTGCTGAAACAGTATTTTTGCACCTTGTGTTTCTGTGTGGGTGCAAACTGAAGAACTCTTTACTTAGTATATACTGAATCGATCTTCTGTATATAAAGATAATTGAAAATGAATCTTGATGTGAATAGAATGGGAGAGGGAGCGGGAGATGGGAGGGGGTATGAGTGGGAGGGAAATTTTGGGGGGGAGCCATTGTCATAAAAAAAGCATTCTGAATATTAAGAGAATTATTAGAAAGTTAAATGCATTGTACATTAAGGACAAGTATATTTGAACAGCAATAAGATGGACACATCATGTATTATGATGGTTTTATTTAAAAATTCAACACAACAACAATATTTTTGCAAGAATACAGAATATCAGTATATCTCATTCATTACTGGTGAGAATGCATAGTGGGACAGCCATTTTATCAGACATCTTGATGTGATATTAGAAATCCAAACATAGTATCACCATATCATACAGCATACAGGTTCCAATATATTTAAAATGAGTAGATAAAAACTGATGTGAGGGGCCAGTGCACCAACACAGTAGGTTAAAGCCCTGGCCTGAAGTACCAGCATCCCATATGGATGCCAGTTCAAGTCCCAGCTGCTCCTCTTTGATCCAGCTCTCTGCTATGGCCTGGGAAAGCAGTAGAAGATGCCCAAGTCCTTAGGCCTTTGCACCTATGTGGGAGACCCAGACAAATTTTCTGGCTCCTGACTTTGGATCGACTCAGCTCCACCCTTTGCAGCCATCTGGGGAGTGAACCAGTGGGTGAAATATCTCTTTCTCTTTCTTTTCTTTTCTTTTTTTTTTTTTGACAGGGCAGAGTGGACAGTGAGAGAGAGAGACAGAGAGAGAGGTCTTCCTTTGCCGTTGGTTCACCCTCCAATGGCCGCCGCAGATGCGCGCGCTGCGGCCGGCGCACCCGCGCTCGTCCGATGGCAGGAGCCAGGAGCCAGGTGCTTTTCCTGGTCTCCCCCATGGGGTGCAGGGCCCAAGCACCTGGGGCCATCCTCCACTGCACTCCCGGGCCACAGCAGAGGGCTGGCCTGGAAGAGGGGCAACCGGGACAGAATCCGGAGCCCTGACCGGGACTAGAACCCAGTGTGCCAGCGCCGCAAGGCGGAGGATTAGCCTGTTGAGCCACGGCGCCAGCCCTCTTTCTCTTTCTTTACCTCTATGTCTCTCTCCATAACTCTGTCTTTCAAATAAATAAAATAAATCTTTAACAAAAATAAAACTGATGTGAAATATATATATAGCAACTTTATTCACAATGGTTTAAAACTCATATAGAATCAATTTCTTCTTCAGTAGTTAACCAGAAAACCAAATAGTCAAAGTGGGTAGAGACCCTGGGAGAAAGACAGGAGATACAGACACATGGGATGCTTAAGTTATGGGTATCAGGTATGGGTACATTGACGAAAAAACCTGGCTGCAGTCAGAGGCATTCTAGAAACCTAAGTATGACAGGGATTCAAGCAAAGAGCAGACAGGTGCATAAAGGTTACAATGAGCTGGAAGCACAGGCAATGAAGTTACTCCAGGGTAGTAGAAAGACTGCTCTGGAGAATGAAAGCAGACAATTGAGGGGAAGATGTTGGCATCATGTAAGAGGGGCTGGAGGACATGTTGATTTGCATGGTACAGGGAGATACTCAAGGAAAGATGTGCTGGAGATGCAGGGAATGAAGACTCATGCAGTTGGCATATGCTGCAGGCACAAGAACTACTAAATGTTGAAAGCTGACATGAAAGAGATTTTATAAATGACAACATACCAAGGGTGAATAGGGGTCACATTTAAATAAGAGATAGACACTGGAGAAAATACATGGGTTTCAGACATAGGAATGGAGACACATGGAGCCCAATATTGCTGGATGCAGAATGGGGATGGTGATACTGGGGCAGATAGGACGTGCACATACAGGGAAATGTGAGAAATGTGAGAAAATTAAGGGATTGCAGAAAAAATCAATGCTGAGAGAAAAATCTGCATCCTTAAGTGAATGTATTAGGACACACAAATCATCCCAGCTTCCTTCTTAAGAATTAAAAAAAAAAATATTTGAAGAATATTTAAATAAAGTCAGGAAAAAGGTAATAGCAAACATCAATAAAATGCTGGTTTCACAAAAATACTACAGAAACATATAAGCAAGGAAAAAACTTTTTTAAAATATTAAGAAATTAATAGCCAACAACCAATTTTAAGAGGTTAAAAACATGGAGGCTGGTGCTGTGGCACAGTGAGTTAAAGCTGTGGGCCTGTAGCACCAGCATCCCACATGGGCGCTGGTTCAAGTCCCAGCTGTTCCGCTTCTGATCCAGCACTCTGCTATGTCCTGGGAAAGGGGCCAAGTGCTTGGGCCCCTTCTCCCACATGGGAGACCCAGAAAACACTCCTGGCCCCTTGCTTTGGATCAGCTCAGCTCTGGCCATTGCAGTCATTGGGGGAGTGAATCAGTGGATGGAAGACCTCTCTCATTCTCTGGCTCTACCTCTTTCTGTAACTCTGTCTTTCAAATAAGTAAAATAAATCTTTAAAAGCAAAGAAAAAGAAATTAAAACAGTGCTATTCTTTACAGAGCTTATAAGAACTCACCAAGATATTAAGATTTTGTTAAATTCTCATGAGTAAAAATTTGACTCTAAAGAGACAACTAACAGAATGGCAGAAAATGTTTTCAAACTATGTAACTGATAAACTCAACAAGAACAAAGCAAACAATCCAGTTAAGAAATGATTCAAAGAACTTGAACAGATTTTTTTTCAAATAGCCAACAGGCACATGAAAAAATGATTAAGATCACTAGCCATCAGGGAACTGAAAATAAAAACCACAATGAGGTTTTACCTCACCCCCCATTCAAACAGCTTCATAGAGCAACCAAAGAAACAATAAATGCTGGTAGGGATGTGGGGGAAAATACACTCTTCTTGGAATGTAAACTAGGACAGCTGTTGTGCAAAACAGTATGGAGATTCCTCAGAAATCTGAAAATAGATCTACTATATGACCCAGCCATCCTATTTCTGGGAATTTACCCAAATGAAATAAAATTAGCATGTGAAAGTTATCTGTACCTCCATGTTTATTGCAGCTCAATTTGCAATAACTAAGATATGGAATCAGCCTAATTGTACATCAACTATTAACTGGATAAAGAAAATGTGTTATATATACACCATGAACCACTACTCAGCTATAAAAAATAATGAAATTCTGTCCTTTGCAATAAAATGGTGCAGCTGGAAGTCATTATACTTAATGAAATAAGCCAGTCTCTAAAATACAAATATCTTATGTTTTCCCTGATCTGTGATAATTAAGAAAACAAAAAATGTAATATATATGAATGAAATTGATGTTTTGATATCTGATTATTGTCTACAATCCTTATCTCTACTGTTGAGGAATTGGCTTTTTTTTCTTACTATCTGTTGAATTCTTTACTTAATGTTAGGGTAAGTTTATGAATATAAAATAAACTGAAAATGTGTCACTATAAAAATTAAATGAAAGAATATGACAGGAAGCAGGAGGGAAGATGGCAGCATGAATGGGAGGGAGGGTAGTGTGGGAATTAGCACTTTGCTCCTAAATCTGTACATATGAAATATATGAAATTTATTCACCTTATATAACTAGAAAATTATTTAAAAATTGACTTGAGTTCAAAATCTGCTACATTTTGAAATCCAGTTTCCAAAGCACAAATACAAGATGAAATAGGAAAATTCCTGTGTAATTTAAAAAGTTGAACCAACATTTGAAAACCCAAACCAACCAAAAAATAATGTTCCACAAGCAAAAATCTGGTCCAGACTTATGGAACATTATACACTTCTAAGAGAGAAAAAAACATTGAATTTTCCTGACTTGTTCCAAGTGTGGACATACACAAAATGTTTTTTCGATCTGTTTTGGGAAGCCAATGTGCAAATGAGACCAGGAGGATATGCAATGAAAATGAAATAAAAGAGCATGTCTTTCCTAAACTGGGGTACATATATTCTAAGCAAAATATGATTACATGAATTCAATCACATAGGAAAGCATACCAGATCAATAACAAGTGAACTACACTAAAAAGTGAAGATTTTTAGCATTCTCACAACAAACTCTATAAATCATCGAGATAGGTGAAAAATATGAGGAAATTACATGACCATTTAGATAATATTAAAAAAGCATTTAATAAAATTCAATATCCAACCAGAAAATAAAACAAGTTATAGCAGATTAGGAAAACACAGTGAATTCCTTCATGTGATCAAGATAGTATAAAATGGACCACAGTGCACTAATTAATACAGGGCAGTGAAAACCTTCTTCCTGGAAACAGACCCCGGACATGACTGGCTTCTCTCCCCCATTCCTCTTCAACACTATACTGGAGGAGTGGTCAGGGAAATCAACAAAAAAAGAAACATAAAGTTTAAATATCAACTTTTTTATGCTTTGCAAATTATTTTTAATGAGGTGATAAATTTTGATTAACAGGATTGAATTCTCAAAGCACCAAGAAGCACAGTGGATCGCAAATGGCAGTTGGTGAAACACATTGTATAATATTAAAGGAGTCCTGCATTTTGCTTTGATCCAAGAATCTGCCATCTGGGGAAATACTAAGAATCAAAGGGAACATTGTTATTTCAGAGGCACTGGCCTACATCAGTCATCCATGGAGATTCATGGCAGCTTTAGGGAGTAGGACATGGCCTCTTTCCAGGAATCATAAGGTTAGTGATGACATCGAACTTCCGTGAGACACTCTGTGCTTCGGGCCAGCCTTGCTCTTGCCTCACCCAACTCTTCCAGAGAAATGCAGCACAGGTGAAAAATTGATGCCGTTGTAAGCAGGATGTCTAAAGATGTGCAGACCAGGCAGAACATCTCCCTATAAATCCAGATGTCTTGAACCAGCTCAATGGCACCAAAGGGCATCACCAGCACCCAAACCAGCAGATCCGCAAAGGCAAGAGATACAATGAAATAATCGGTTTTTATTTTCCTGAGCTGCCTGTCTGCACACAGCCACCATCACCAGCAGTTGCCCAGGATGGCCATGAGTATAACAGCTGAGAGAAACATGACCAGCACAACCTTCTCCACAGACCTGAAACCCTCCTTGGAACTCACATTAGCATCGTTTGTCCATTACAGGAAATAGGCATGGGTGAATTGAATGTCAGTGCCCACAGGATCCATGAGGCAGATGACTCGAGTCATCAGAGCTGTCCAGTTATCGACCTGGGAGCCTGCGCAAGCTTCAGGATGCACCTCAGTGCAAAGCTCCAACAGAGGCCAGAAACCATCGGTCAGGCACATGTGAGGGGAGGAAGCAAATGCTGGGTGATTCTGAATTCTGAGGAAGCCAGGGACGCACTTAAATATCAACTTTTAAGCAATGAAACTCAATATATGTGGATGACACCATTATATGGAGAGATAATCCCATCTAACCCCAAGCCAAATACAACCAGTAAGTGAATAGCAAGGCTACCAGGTAGACAATCATTATAAGTCATAGCAAGAAAACAAACAAACAATATTAAAGGACAAAAGGCAAACTAGCAAACACATATCTACAAGAGAAATTTAAATTATGCAATACATTTAAACATTATTCAAATGCATATTAAACACACAGGCACACACACAAATGACACAACAGAGAAATAACTCCAGAACATGGAGCAGAAGTCAATGAAATACCAGTAGGTCAGGAAATTGTATCTCACCTAAATGGGCTTTTGTATCACAAGAGCTGTGCCAGGAACACGCAGGTGATAGCGTCCACCTCTGGGGAGTCCAGCAGCAGAGGAGGCAGCTTCAGAACCAGGGCGTAGCTCCTCACTTCCCCCCTCACCCTGGCAACAGTTCCCCACGCCCACTATGCCAGGGAGCATACTGATTGGCTATGACTTTATGACCTCATCCATGCCCACTCCCCACCTTTGCAAACTGTCCAACCAGGCACACCTCGGGAGAGGGGAAACCACATAATCTCGCGAGATCGTCACGTCACAGTGCCTTCCAGGCTGTCCTGGGCAAAGCGTCCATGTGGTGGCGCATCTTTCTCTCCCCCTGCAAAGAGGAAGGCAGACACTTGAGAAGCAGGAAAGGTGGAGTCCTTAGGGCCAGGTGACTGAGAAGGGAGAGGTGGAAAGCCTGGATCCTGATGAAACTGATCGTCGAGTGACTCAGACTTCCCCCATGGTGAGTTCTTGAATCTAAGGACTCCAGAGGTGAGGGCTGGGCTGGCCCTGGATTATGGGTGATATGCCTTGTCCTTGCACACAGCGACTTTGGCTCAGTACCAGAACCTTCTCTTCGGAGTGGCTGCACTCCCAACTATTTTCAGGTTGTGCAGTGAGGACAGGAGGGTGATCAGGGAGAATCTGGACTTGGAGTACAGGATTCATGCATGAAGGAGCTGTGATATGCTGGAGGGCCCCGGTCTCTCCCTTTCTCCCAAGCAGCATATAATACCACAAACTGTAAATCAGAGAAGTACCAGCTTTGACTCAGCTTTTGGGTCCAGGGATTGGGAAGGGCATCTGATGATAAACTTGTTGGCTGAGTTCTGAGGCAGCTGCTATAAGTATCCAATTTTGTTTCCTTCCCTTCTGTGAATTTTACTCTTCACCCTCACATAGTCTCAATGTCTGTCATGATCATTATTTTTTATTGTGCTGTGATGCCAAAAATTGAAAAAAAAAATTTTATGAGGCCACTTTTCCCAAAGAGACACATGAGGATGACAGCTGTTGTCTAAAGAAGAGTAAATATTTTAAGTAATAAATATGACTGCAGACCATAAATGATTGTGTAGTGTATCACTCAGAGACTGCTCAAAAGAGCTTCTTAATGGATTTGCCCATTTCACATGTAATGATTATTGCTCAAGGAAGCAAGATGCTTCTCAGTATTGGCTATTTTGAGAAAGTTTATTCTGCCCTTGGTAATCCTAATAGTTCAAATAAGAATGCAGAGAGAATGCAGTAGAGCTAAAGCTAATTTATATGGAGGACCAGTCAGTTATGGTATGGGCATTTTCATGTGTCCCTTTCCCATTTATTTGTTTACTTGAAAATCAACTGCAGAGAAAGGAAGAGAGAGGAAGTGGGGGAGAGAGAGCTGCCATTTAATGTTTCACTCCCCAGATGGCCTCAATGGCCAGTTATGCCAAGCTAAAGCCAAGAAACAGGAGCCAGGAGGTTCTTCCAGGTCTCTCACATGGGTGGCAGGGCCCAAGAACTTGAGCCATCTTCCACTACTTATCCCTTGCCATTAACAGGGAACTGGATCAAAGAGTTACATAGAAATAGAAAGAGAACTACACCATTTTTGAGATATATTTACACAATGCCCTTTTTTGTCTTGATTTAACAAAGTGACTGAGAAGTGTTGCCTTTGGTTGAGTGTGTGACATACTCACACATGACATACTCATACATTTATTTTTGTTTTGACAGGCAGAGTTAGACAGTGAGAGAGAGAGACAGAGAGAAAGGTCTTCCTTCCATTGGCTCACCCCCCAAATGGCTGCTACAGCCGGCGTGCTGCACCAATCTGAAGCCAGAAGCCAGGTGCTTCCTCCTGGTCTCCCATGCAGGTGCAGGGCCCAAGCAGTTGGACCATCCTCCTCATACATTTCTTTAACAGCGTAAGTCTAGGCCTTTTACTGAGGTAAGGCCAGCTGCAGTCTTCAGGCTTGTTTTGCTTTTCTTACTCATTAGCTCAACATGGAAAGATTTCCTGTATTGTATTGTGTTCTTTTTTCCATTATGTACTCCAGTTAAAATAAATACTCATATTCTTTAGAAAATTATGTAACATTTTATTAAAAATTACCTTTATGATTCACATGAAGCCAAAACATTGGTGTAAATTTCCAGAATGCAAATCCAGCAAAGAAAAAAAAATGATCATGATTGCAGTCAGGTCTTTGTGGTTTAGGAGATATGTTCTTGATACTAATTTATCAACATTCCCTCATATTCCAAAATTGTAGACTGAAGTTGTATTGGACTGAGCACAAATAATGCAAGCATTAATCCTAGATACAGGTATATATGTATATATACATATACATATATATATATATATATATATATAAATCTTGTACAGATTTTAAGGATATAGTGTTTCTTCTCCCCCATTCCCACCCTCCCACCCACATTCCCATCCCATCTTCCACTCCTTCTCCCATTCCATTTTCCATTAAGATTTATTTTTAATTGAGTTTATATACAGAAGATCAACTCTTTATTAAGGAGAGATTTCAACAATTTGCACCCACGCAGACATAAAAAGTATAAAGTAGAGTTTGAAGATAAGTTTCACCATTAATTCTCATAGTACAACTCATTAAGGTCAGAGGTCCTGCATGGGGAGCAAGTGCACAGTGACACCTATTGTTGATTTAACAACTGACACTCTTATTTATGCTGTCACTGATTGCATGAGCTCTTAATATGAGCTTCCAAGGCTATGGAAGATGTTCACAAACTAAATCGGTTTTTAGACAGGACCATATTTAAAGTGGAAGTTCTCTCCTCTCTTCAGAGAAAAGTACATCCTTCTTTGATGGCCTCATCTTTCCACCAGGATCTCATCCACAGAGATCCTTCATGCAGAACCATTTTTGCCACTATGTCTTGACTTTCCATGCCTGAAATGCTCTTATGGTGTTTTCAGTCAGGACTTAGGGGCTAATTTTGAGGTCAGATTGCTATTTAGGGTGTTTGTCATTCTATGAGTCTACTGTGTGGACTGCTTCCCATGTCAGAACTTTCTCTTCTATGTAATTCTATTGTTATTACCAGGCACTTGGTCTTATTTATGTGATTCCTCTGACTGATGGTCCTATGTATATGATCAATTCCATAATTAATATGATCACTTTATTACATAAGATGGGATTAGTGCCCCCCAACCAAACAGAATTTGGAGTCCCATGGCAAACTTTTAGCTTCACCCTTAGGGGTAGGTCTTTGGGAATGTGTGCTGTTCTGTACAGCTCCTCCCTCTCTCATTCCCACTCTTATTTTTAACCTGGACCTATTTTCAATTGACTTAATACATATATGCTTAATTCTATGTTAAGTAAGGAGTTCAGCCAATGATATTAATAGAAAAGAAAAAAATGATAAAAAAATAGATAAAGTGAAATAATAAAATGTTCATCAACAGTCAAGACAAGAGCTGTTCAAGTAATTGCTTCTCATAGTGTCTGTTTCAGTTCTACAGTTTCCCTTTCGGTGCTCTATTGTCACGGATCAGGGAGAATATATGGTATTTTTGCCTTTGAGATTGACTTATTTCACTAAGTATGAAATTTTCCAGATTCATCCATTTAGCTATAAATGTCCAGAATTTGTTATTTTTTAACTGCTGTGTAGCTTTCCATAGAGTAAATATTTCATAGTTTCTTTATCCAGTCTTCCATTGATGGGCATTTAGGTTGACTCCATGTCTTGGCTGTTGTGAATTGAGCTGCAATAAACATACAGGTGCAGATGTCTCTTTTATTTGCTGACATCATTTCCTTTGGGTAAATACCAAGGAGTGGGATGACTGGGTCATGTGGTAGGGCTATCTTCAGATTTCTGAGGTATCTCCATACAGTCTTTCATAGTGGCTTTACCCATTTATATTTCCACCAACAGTGGATTAGGATACAATTTCCCCATATCCTCACCAGCATTTGTTGTTTGTTGATTTCTGTATGAAAGCCATTCTAACTGGAATGAGGTGAAACCTCATTGTGGTTTTGATTTGCTTCTCCCTGAATGCTTGTTATCCTGAGCATTTTTTCATGTGTTTTTAGGCCATTAGGATTTCCTTTTTTGAGAAATGTCTATGTAAGTCCTTTGCCCATTTTTTGACTGGGTTGTTTGCTTTGCTAATTTTGAGGTTTTTGATTGCTTTATATATTCTTTATTAATCCTCTATCAGTTGCATGGTTTGCAAATAATTTCTCACATTCTGTTGGTTGCCTCCTTACTTTTCCGACTGTTTCTTTTGTTGTACAAATGCTTCTCAACTTGATATAATCCTACTTGTTAATCTTGTTTTTTATTGCCTGTGTGTCTGGGGTCTTTTCCAGAAACTTTGTGCCTAGGCCGATGTCTTGCAGGGTTTCCCCAATACTCTCTAATAATTCAATGATATTGGTTGTAGATTTAGGTCTTTATTCCATTTTGAATGGATTTTTGTGTAAGGTGTAAGGTAGGGGTCTTGCTTCATATTTCTGCATGTGGAAATCCAGTTTTCCCAGCACCGTTTGTTGAAGAGACTCTCCTTGCTCCAGGGAATTGTTTTAGTTCCTTGATCAAATATAAGTTGATTGTAGATGTTTGGATTAATTTCTGGTGTTTCTATTCTGTTCCATTAGTCTATCCATCTGTTTTTGTACCAATATTAGACTGGTTTGATTATAACTGCCTTGCATGTCTTGAAATCTGATATTGTTACGCCTCTGACATTATTTTTGTCATATAAGATTGCCCTAGCTATCCTAGGCCTCTTATGTTTCCAAATAAATTTCACATCATTTTTTCTAGATCTGAGAAGAATGTGTTTGATATTTTGATTGATATTTCATTGAATCTGTAAATTATTTTCATAAGAATGGACATTTTGATGATGTTGATTCTTCCGATTGATGAACATAGAAGTATTTTCCATTTTTTTTATGTCTTCTTCTATTTCTTTCATTAGAGTTTTGTAATTCTCATTGTAGAGTTCTTTGACCTCCTTGGTTAAATTTATTCCAAGGTATTTAACTTTTTGTAGCTATTGTGAATGGGATTGATCTTAGAAGTTCTGATTGATCTTAGAAGTTCTTTCTGAGCCATGGCATTGTCTGTGTATAAAAAAGCAGTTGTTTTTTGTGTGTTGATTTTTTTTTGACAGGCAGAGTGGACAGTGAGAGAGAGAGACAGAGAGAAAGGTCTTCCTTTGCCGTTGGTTCACCCTCCAATGGCTGCCGCGGCCGGCGTGCTGCGGCTGGCGCACCGTGCTCATCCGATGGCAGGAGCCAGGTGCTAGGTGCTTCTCCTGGTCTCCCATGGGGTGCAGGGCCCAAGCACTTGGGCCATCCTCCACTGCACTCCTGGGCCACAGCAGAGGGCTGGCCTGGAAGAGGGGCAACCGGGACAGAATCCAGCGCCCTGACCAGGACTAGAACCCGGTGTGCTGGCACCGCAAGGCGGAGGATTAGCCTGTTGAGCCACGGCGCCGGCCCTTGTGTGTTGATTTTATATCCCACTAGTTTACCAAACTCTTATGAGTTATAGTAGTGTAATGCTTTCTTAGTAGTTTCCCCAGACCTTTTATTTTTTGCAAACATCTTGGGCCCTGAAACCCTTGTGTGTTATAGACTCTCAATTTAGAAGTTCTGTTATCTTTGGGCTGTTTGTGAAATTTCAATTTTCTCATATGGTTCTTGCTTACATGTTATAATGAGACTTCCTTTACCAGGGCCATAATAACAGATGAGGAACAGAATGTAAGAGCTAAGACAAGTGACTTTTGAACATAGGCCACTCTTTTTTGTGAATACTATGTTAATATTTTTAGATTCTTGGACTTTGATTAATGACTGAATAACTTCCTGCAAGGCACATTGTAGGGAAAATTGCATCTCCCAAAGGAAGAGATGGCACCACATTGTTGATTACAGTCTTCACCTGAGAGAGCCATTTGTCATGGAAAGGAGTGATGAACAATTCTGATAATGGCAGACTAAAAGCTCTCTAGAAAACAATCAGATATTTTCTGATTGGACTCAGATTCCTGTCCCATGGTTTGGACTGAGGAGATTGGAAAGAGAAACATGCTTCATATGCAACACCAATCACTAGGCTCTCACTCCTTTGCTAAAGAAGCTGTGATTCCCAAGCTTCCTACAAATGCAGACACCATTTTTCTTCTTCCCCTCTCTCTCTCCTCCCTCCTTTCTCATTATAGCAAACCCAGACAATATTTTTATTGGAAACATCTATATTTAAACGTTTCATGATAAAAAATCAATGACTTGACTGCAAACTCATCCAGTCAAATCTTTATTTATGTTTATCTTGAATTAACATGTGACTATGAATAAAACAACAATACTAAATTATGTCTACCATATTTCATGGATCTGGCCTTTTATGAAAAGCTATGTATAGATTTCTAAGCCATATGATCAAAACATTAGCTGCCTTCTCTCTCCAAGGAAAATGAGTACATGTAGCCTAAGCTGTTTTACAGATTTTCTTGGCTTTTTGTTCTTTTGTCTGAGCACCCTTTTGGTGTATTGGAACCTCAACTACTTGTCAAGACATGTTCTTTTAATCACTAGACAAAAGAACAAGGATGAAAAACATTTTCTCATGTAGTGACATTTAGAGGTCACATTCCAGATGATAACTTATAAGAGTGCTGTGATCTTATAGGCTTGTGACAGAAAAGTCAAGTTTATGAAGGAATGTTTAGTTTATAAAGGAATGCATGAGGCAAGAGTTAAATGTAGCTCTGAAACACAAGGAAACAGGCTGCTACACAGAGAGGTTTAAGGAATTGCCCAAGGTCAGACAGCTTATAAGTGGTCAAGGAGGAATTTAAGCTCTATTCCTTGTGTCCATGATAATCTAGTTGTTTAACCACAAGGATAGTAATTGCAAAGGTTCACTGAGTACATCATATGAGCCAGTCTGCAGTGACTTGGAAACCATGTCCTTTACTCCACACTGAAATTACCAGAGTCTATGTGTCTATGCAGTGTGTTAGCTCAAAAACAGTGTAAATGCACCTTTGATGGGACTAAAAGAAAGAATGAGATTTTGACAGAAGTAAGATTGGGGTTGGCATCTGGGTCGTAGAGAGAAGACTTGCTCTGTAGAAATTTTAATGAGAACACCTGCTCTGTGTGGCTACTGCCTCTGTTCCACGTCATAGCAATCATCCTCTGCAGGGGAAGTAGAATCCAGATCCTTCCTTCCCCTTTTCGATAACAGATTCCTTGATTTCTCAGTTGAGCACACCTGTTGTCACAGTGTCTGAGTTCCAGGAAGTGTTCTTTTAAAGTACTTATTTATTTGAGAGGCAGAGAAAGGGAGAGAAGTCGACACAGAGAAATCTCTCATCTGTTGATTTACTCTTCAAATGTCTGCAGTGGTCAGGACTGGGCTGGGCCTAAGTCAGGAGCCAGGAACCCAATCTCCCAGGTGGTCTCCCAGGAGGGTGGCAGGAACCCAATTACTTGGTTCATCCCTGCTGCCTTTCTGTGTGAACATTAGGCAGAAGCTGAAATTGGGTGTTGGAGCCAAGACTCAAAGCTGAGCACTCTGATATGGGACAATACATCTTAACTGCTAGGCCAAATGCTGAACTCAAGGAAGTGTTCTTAAAGAGAAGGAACATGCACTTCCTTTTTTTAAAAGATTTATTTATTTAATTTGAAGGAGATACACATAGAGAGAAGGAGAGGCAGAGAAAGAGAGAGAGAAGTCTTCCATTTTCTGGTTCACTCCCCAATTGGCTGCACCAAAGCCAGGAGCCAAGAGCTTCTTCTGGGCCCAAGAACTTGGGCAATCTTCTACTGCTTTTCCAGGCCATGGCAGAGAGTGGGATTGGAAGTGGAGCTGCCATGTCTTGAACCAGCACCCATATAAGATGCCAGCACTGCAGGCAGTGGCTTTACCATCTACACCACAGCGCCGGCCCAGGAACATGCATTTATTATTTGCTGTTGTCCTACTGGGTGGGATGGAGAGTGGGTGACTGGAGCTGTGGGACCCAGTTTGTACCATGAGGGAAACTTTGTTTAAAAATGACTTATTATTTATTTGAAAGGCAGCATTTCAAAGAGAGAAGGACAGTAATACAGAGAGAGAGGAAGAGCATCTTCTGGTTCACTGCTCAAATAGCTACAACTGCCGGGCCTGACCAGGCTAAAGCCATGAGCTAGGTGCTTCATCTGGGTTCCCATGTGAGTGCGGGGGCCCAAGCACTTGAGCCATCCTCCACTGCCTTCCCAGTTGTATTAGCAGGGAGTTAGCTCAGAACTAGAGCAGCCAGTAAGGGAACTGGCACCGTTATGGGATGTCAAAGTCTTAGAATATGGTTTAACCCACTACACTACAATGTCAGCCCTTAAGTTACACTTTTAAAAATTTATTTTTGCTTGCTATTCATAGCTGAAATAAACTCAAATAAACACTATGTTGACAAGAACCTTCTAAGACAAGCACTGTGATTAGCTCCATGGACAGGTGAAAAAATGAGGCCCCAAGAACCTGAATATCTTTCTCAGGACCACACAGCCAAGTGGTAAAGCTGTGTTTCTTCTGCCCCTTTTTATGCACTCTACTACATTCACCAAATATAAGACTAATCAAATAGAAGAAATCCCAGTGGTCTTGTATCCTTAGGTTGGACACCTTGTAGTAAAACAAAATTGTGAATCCAACTCTTTAGTGGCTTATTAGCTGTCCATGTGTAGTTTAGTTCAAAATCCTTCCACAAACACCTTGCAGATGATACATGGTGTTTTGCTAAAGATGGTTTTGACTTCAAGTCATTAAAAGCCCAACTCAAACTGGATTGGAGAATGAGAAAATTCAGACACAGAGTGGTCCTGGGGTTGATGAATTCCCTAGCTGAGTGATGTTATTGAGAACATGGGTTCTTTTCACCTCTGCCCTGTGACACACAGCACTAGCATTATCTGAAAGTTGGTTCTCTTTGTGGCAACAGGAATGATGGCTTGGAGCAAGCAATTGATATTATCTACTATTTATAGCAAGCAAAAAGAGAAATGGGTTTTCTTCTCTTTCTTTAAAACTAAGGTGGGGGTGGGTGTTTGGAATAGTGCTTAAGATACCTCAGGACACTTGCAACCCAAACTAAATTGCCTGGGTTCAACCACTCAGCACTTCCAATTCCAACTTCCTGCCAATGTGTCCTGCCAGTGTGCATCCTGGGAGGCAAATGTGATGGCTCATGTAGTTGGATCCCTGCCACCCATGAGGGGAACTAGACTGAGTTCTCTACTTCCAACCTCATCCTGTCCCAGGCATAATCATGGAAGTGGATGGAAGATCTCTGTCTTTCAAATAAATAAATAAATATTTAAGTACATGAATAAATTAATTGATAAAACAAGGGTAAAGGGTGTTGTGGTGCAGTGAGTGGATTAAGCTGTCACTTGGGATGGCCACAGCCCATATTAAAGTACCTGCAATCAATTCCCATTTCTGCTTCTGATTGAGCTTCCTCTTAATGCACCAGGGAGGCAATAGGTGATGGCCCAAGCATGTGGGTTCCTGCCACTCATGTGGGAGACCAGCATGGAGTTCCCACCTTCAACCTGACCCATCCCTGGCTTTGCAGACATTTGGGGAATGAACCAGTAAATGTAAGATCTCTCTGTGTTCTCTGTCACTCTGCCTTTCAAATAAACAAATCTTAAAAAAAGTCTGGGAAGAATTTTCTCACCAACTATCTCTTGTCCAATAGCAATGGTTGGGAGTATATTTTGAAGTAAGGCATTAACAGACAAATGGTCATCATGGCCAAGGCAGTGACTACATTGCAAGGCTGCTTGTGACAGACAGGTCTATAATGTTTTAAGAGGAATGCTCTCTCTGGACTAAATACTCAATGATCTTCTTTTCACCCTCCCTTCCCTGCCCTCGCAGTGGCCTTCAGTAATGGCTAAATGTCCCTGCCCCAGGATACTGCTTTCAAACCGTCTGTGGCCACAGAGAAGAGGTGGCCTGGGGAGTGGTCACTGAGAACAGAGGAAAGGATGGGAACCTCAGGGACTCCTTTTCCTGGCCTGTAGTCCCTGCTCCTATGTCACAGGTCTGCAGCAGAGCATGCCTGTCACCTCCCTCAGCCTGTGACACCTCTATTAACATTGCCCATGACCACTTTAGACTTGGGAATCACAATGGACTGTCCACTATCTCAAGTCAAACTCCTAGATTTGCCACTAAGTCAACTCCTCAGTGTGTCCCTCCCAAGCAGTGAGGTTGGGAAGAAAGCTCTCAGCTGGTCAGAGGCTTCTGACCTGACCAGTATTTGGTGGAGTGTGGCCTGTCCCCATCTGTGAGTGGGACTTGTTCCCCCAGCTGCAGCTCTACAGAAGCTGCTCTGTTTAACTCCTGGCCCAATCCTTGGTGTCTGGAAGGATTCACCAAGTAAGCATCTGCAGTGTGTGATGTGGGGGGTGGGGAGGGAGAGTGGTTAGGTGGTTGCTGTCCCCATTAAAATGTAGTAGTAGAAATACTGTCCCCAGGCACTACTGAGTGAACTCTGCACTCGCTCTGCCCTCTTCTCCAAGGAATCATCCAGGATGTACCACTTCTCCATGGGCCCCTCTGACTTTTTCTTTTTTAAAAGATTTTATTCATTTATTTGAGAGGTAGAGTCACAGAGAGAGTGAGAGACAAGGAAGGAGATATTCCATCCACTGGTTTGCTCCCTAAATGCCTACAGTGTTAAGAGCTGTGCCCATCTGAAGCCAGGAGCTAGAAACTTCATCCAGGCCTCCCACATGGGTGCACTTGGGCCATCTTCCATTGTTTTCCCAGGCCATAGCAGAGCTGCATAGAAAGAAGAACAGCTGGGACTTGGACCGGCACCCATATGGAATGCTGGTGCCACAGGTGGAGACTTAGCCTTATAAACCACAGTGCCAGTCCCTTAATTTTTTCTTTATTGGGGATGAGGGTGTAGGTAGCATCATGCTTCAGGCTCCATCTGTGTGATAAGGGGAGGTAACCATGGTGGGCAAAAGGGGCTGTACCGTAGAATCTCAAGGTTTTGTGCCTGTTCTTATCTCTCTGCTTCTTCTCAGATAGTTTTCTTCTCTTTCTGGTTGTGAAACATGTGCCTGCCATTTAAAGACTGTGAGTCCTGCATCAGCTGCACAAACAATTTTGTCAGTGCTGACTGGTCCAGATATTTTGCATTCTTCTTCTGCAGTCTCCATGCTGCCTCAGGCAGTGCTGGCCTGTGGTCATTATAACTCATTACAACTGGGGTCTCACCCACAGTATTTAGATAAATACATGTCTAAAGCCATTTAAAATAATTTCTGTGTTTAGAAATGAAGACATTGCCATTACTGATTTCACTACATGCCTGTTTAAATGACTAGCTCTAGAGCTGGTGCTGTGTCGTAGTGGGTCAAAACCCCAGCCTGCAGTGCTGGCATTCCATATGGGCACCAGTTCCAGTCCTGGCTGCTCTCCTTCTGATCCAGCTCTCTGCTACGGCCTGGGAAAGCAGCAGAAGATGGCCCAACTCCTTGGGCCCCTGCACCTGTGTGAGATACCTGGAAGAAGGTACTGGCTCCTGACTTTAGATGAGCTCATCTTTGGCTGTTGCAGTCATTTCAGGAGTGGACCAGCAGAATGGAAGACCAACCGACCTCTCTCTCCTTCTCTGTAACTGTCTTTCAAATAAGTAAAATAAATACCTAAAAAATTACTAACTCCACCTTGACATATATGGATTTTAAAATTTGTTGCACAAAATAAAGATGTTTTAATTCAATTTTCCACTAGTTTTTTGAAAACCTCTCATATTTGCTGTTATTTCTACTTTTCTATAAAAATATATTTTTTCATTTTTTGCAAAACATTGATTGTATTTCCTTCCTCATTTTGTCTCACTCTACTTTAATTTTTATTTCTTATCTGTGCAATTGTATTCTGTCTTACAATTTCTTCTCATCTCATTCTATCCTATTTGAAGTGATCAGATCAATCTTCTTTGAGAACAGTTTTAACTTGTTACTCTCTTGTACAAAAGTGGTTAAGAGACGGTGCCATGCCTCAATAGGCTAATCCTCCACCTGTGGCGCCAGCACCCCAGGTTCTAGTCCTGATTGGTGTGCTGGATTCTGTCCCGGTTGCTCCTTTCCAGGCCAGCTCTCTGCTGTGGCCCAGTTTGCAGTGGAGAATGGCCCAAGTCCTTGGGCCCTGCATGATACCAGGAGAAGCAACTGGCTCCTGGGTTTGGATCAGTGTGGTGCACTTTCTCTCTGTCTCTCTCTCTCACTGTCCACCCTGCCTGTCAAAAAAAATTTACTTAAAAGAAGTGGTTAAGAAAACAAAAATATTCATATTTCATTAAGAATAAAATACAAAATAACTAGTCAGATGATTATTTATACCATGAATCCAATGGCCTGTTAACTTAAAAAAAACTTATTTATTTGAAAAGCAGAGTGACAGGGAGGGAGATAAAGAGAGGGAGGGAAGGAAGCGGAGGGGGACAGGGAGAGGAAAGGAAAGGGAGAGAGAAAGAAAGAGAGTGTGCATGCAACCTGGGGTGGGGAGAGTTTCATCTGATGATTCACTCAGCAAATGCCCACAAAAGGTGGGGTTGGGTAAGGATGAAGCAAGGAACCAGGAATTCCACCCAAATCTTCCACATGGGTGATTTGGTGCCACCCATGTACATTAAAAGGAAGCTGGGTCAGAAGCAGAAGCAGGATTCAGTCCCAGGCATTCTGATTTGTGTTGTAGGCATCCCAAGTGGTAGCATAACCCACTGTACCATAATGTCATCACTAGTATTTTATTTGACATTTTTTGATATTTTCTATTTCTCTAGCATTTTGAATTATTTTACCTAGTTGGTATCATGATACTGCAGGTTATTGTGTTGCCAGTGATGCTGCCATCCCATATGAGCACTATCTTGAATCTTGGGTGTACATTTCCCATTCAGCTCCTTGCTAATACATATGGAAAGAAACAGAAGCTGATCCAAGTTATTGATCCCTACCATCCACATGGAAAACCTAGATGGAGTTCCAGCTCCTGGGTTTGGCCTGACCCAGCCCCAGACCATGTGGCCATTTGGGGAATAAGCCAGCAGATGCGAGATGATCTCTCTCTCACTCTGCTTTTCAAATAAGTAAGTAAATTTTTAAAAAATAAATTTATTTTTAATTGTTTTCTCTTTAGCTTCTAGAATATCATTATTCCTTGGTGCTACTGCTATCTGTTGACTTGTCTTTCTCAGTCTCTTAATAGAGCACAGCACATCTCCTAAATGTTGACACCCTGTCACAGAAGTTTGGCCACTTCTGTTCTCTAAATTACAGACTCCTGAGCAACCTAAATAGCTCTCATACATAAACTTGCCTATACATACCTGAGGACTCCAAAAGCATAGATTTCAGGTCTGAGTTAACTTTCATTTTCAAATGACTGATGAAAAAACATGTCTGAAAGACAGTATTTAACCTTTTGGTTAAGATGCTGGTTACACACACTGAAGTTTCTAAGTGTGATTCCCAGTTATGGCCTCTGGGAGGCAGCAGTGTGATGGCTCAAATAATTGGGTTCCCTACTCCTGGGCTATCCCTGCACATTGTGAACATTTGAGCAGTGAACCAGAGGGTGAATACCCCTTCTATGTCTGTCTTTTTTCCTCTCAAATTAAAACAAAAAACAAAACAAAAAATCTATCTCTATGTCTTTCAATAAAATGACTGACTTAATGGCTAAAAAGCAGTTTCATTGTTAAATTCAGCAAAAATAATTCTTGGTTGTAAATAATATTTGAATAATGTATAATTATAAATCAAACTTACATGAAAGATATGGAAAAGAGAGATGTGGGCAATAATTTTTACATTTGGCCTTGATACTTTCTTTCATGTAACCTTAAAAAATCCATGTGAATTCATTGTGCCTAAGTTTGATGTTCTTAAAATTATGGGCTCATCTAGTTGAGGCAGGTGGTATAAAGGGACATGGCCAGAATCTGACAGATCATCTTGCTTCTGCCCCAAAACAGCTATGAGACACTGGCAAGTCATTTTACCTCTCTATTTCTTTCTCCCTTGTAACATAAGAAGACCGTCTTTCTATTTAAAGGATTTATTCTACACATTCCTATCTTAAGGTAAGGTTTAGATGACTGTGAAACATTTTGTGACTGTCAGGTCTTCTTCAATTCTACTGCATTGTTAGCAGTGTAATAATCAAGCTGGCACTGAAAATGAAGTGCTAAACAACATAGAACTATCAACATAGGTACTACTACAACATAAGGCTTGTGATTCTATTAGGAGCTACAAAGATAGAATCATTTGAGTTCATGGAAATGTTTACATTTAAAAATAGAATCACTATACTATTTTCCAGAATCAGTATAGTTACTAACATTTTTATCTATAATAATTGAATATCAGTAGTTTAATTTCTGATAGTATATTCCTAGGATTGTATATTGCAATATTGTACGATAGTATATATTGTAGTTCTACAATACTTATAGACTAACTAAAAGTATAGGTAGCAATATTTATTGCTTCCCTTTCTTTTATTGAGTTTGATCATCATTGTCAATAAACCTTTCTATTTTAAATTAATGACTAAAGAGATTATCCACTGTTCAGCCTCTTGGCTTTGGCCTGTCCCACTCTGCAATACTATGTATATTTGAGGAGTGAACCAGAGGATGAAAGATCTCTTCCTTTTTATTCCCCCTCTTGCTATAACTCTGCCTTCAAGTAAATAATTAAATTTATAAAACAAAGAGATTACCCACAGCAAATTAAACACCATCAGAAGGAAAAATTCAAATTGGAAAGTATAACAATTTGGTAAAAGATGAAGTTATTTGTTATACAGTAAAGAGATTATTATGTGATCCAGAATTATTCAAAATTGTGTGGAGGAAAAGGAGCACTGATCACTGACTCTCACCCTTGGAGGTATACTTGATTTCTCTATCTGTATTTTTGGGTTTTTATACACCAGTATAATTGTCAATCCAAGTCCCTGCCACACACAAAGAACTGGAAAAAGATCCTGGCTTCAGTCTGGTTCATCGTTGGCTGTTGTGGCCATTTGAAGAGTGACCCAAAGGATGGAATATCTTTCTCTGCTTCTTTCTGTAACTCTGTTTTTCAAATAAATCTTTAAAAAGAAAAAATACTTAAAGGTAGAGAAATAGGACAAACAGCTAGAGATTAGGACCCAAGGAATGAGATGGTGGAAAGTTCTCTAGCTTGTCCTTTTGCCTAATATATGTCAGACTTTGAGTCCAACAATTGGTATCTCAGAAATGCCAGAAAGAAGGCAAAAAAAGGCACAACAAAGGCTCTATCTCTTATCCAAATGATCAGGAAAGAGGCAGCCTCATAAGACCGATCTATTTAAATAACTGCCCACCTCTACTGAGGCCAGCAAAGGCTGAAAGAAGAGTATAAACTGCAACTCTCGGCAAGCTGTCAGCCAGGACCATCCATGGAAACCAGCAGAGAGCTGCATCTCCACACCTGTCCAAAAGTAAAAGTCACTCCCTATTGGGTGTTCACATAAGGTTTCACCAGGGAACCTGGATTTATTTCCCATCTGAGAATAAGGCAGAAACTCTTCTATTCATTGGAAGAACAAAGCCCAAACCATCTATAACAGGTTTGGCTAAATAGGATATAGGTTCTCATCATAATTACTCGGACTCATAAAATCACCTGTCATACCAAGAACCAGGCAAATGTCTACTTCAATGAACTCAATCCGTAGATACCAACAATGAGAAAGCAGAGATGTTAGAATTATCTGACAGGGTTTAATGAGACAATTATAAATTTGACTGCCTATATTTGCAAAAGACATGATTGTCTATATAAAACAAAACAAAATGAAGAATCTACAAAAATAAAATCTTGAAACCAATAAGTACAATGAGGGGTCTTAGAATACAAAATAAACATGCAAACATAGTAGTGTTTGTATAAAGTCACAATGAATTACAGGCAACAAAATGATAACTCTAATAGCAAGTATAAACACTCAAATGAAGAAAAGGGGCCAGCGTTGTGGCATAGCAGGTTAAGTTGCTGTGTGTGATACTGACATCCCATATGGGTACTGATTTGGGTCCTGGCTGCTCCACTTCCAATCAAGCTCCCTGCTTATTGTGCCTTGGGAAGCAGCAGAAGATTGCCCAAGTCCTTGGTTCCCTGCACCCACATGGGAGATCCAAATGAAGCTCTTGCCTCCTGGCTTCCTTTGACCTGGCCCAGCCCTGGCTGATGTGGCCATTTGGGGAGTGAACCAGTGCATGGAAGAACTTTCTGTTTGTGTGTATGTGTGTGTGTGTGTGATGTGTATTTCTTCTCTCTATAACTCTGCCTTTTAAATCAATAAATCTTAAAAGAAAAAAAAATACCATAACCTGTAAATCTAAAAAAAATGTGCAGAACATGTATACTGAAAGCTACAAAACACTGATTAAAGAAAAAAATTCAGAGAATATTGTGATAAAACAAATAAACTGGACATTGAACAATCATATCCACAGAGGAAATATCTCTAAAACTAAGTACATAAAATGATGTCTTGAGATATATTATTTCAATAAAATTGTCATAATTGAGGTATGAACAAAATACTGCAGGAGATAGGAAATTATTCACATGCCTAGAATTCATCTGTGAAATTTTGAAGAAGTCAAACTTTATA
The DNA here is from genome assembly GCA_949820135.1 of Sylvilagus floridanus. Lineage (NCBI taxonomy): Eukaryota > Metazoa > Chordata > Mammalia > Lagomorpha > Leporidae > Sylvilagus > Sylvilagus floridanus. Next base: position 156,950 of record CATKVR010000006.1, on the reverse strand, counting down.
CAAAGAACTGAATAATGTTAAAATCATCTCAACCAAAGGAGTAAAGGGCATTTTAGGCACAAGAACAATGCATGCAAAGGGCTAAATGAGTGTCACCAACCAAGAAGCTGACACTAACACAGAACAGTGAGATCTCTCCCTTGATGGTAGGCAAGGTGCTTCAAGGCAGAGCTTGAAAGATAATTCTTGCTAATGTGAATCTGGGAGACAGCAGGTGATGACTCAAATATGTGGATCCTCACCATCCCTGTGCGAGATCCAGATTGAGTTTTTAACTCCTGGTTTTGGCCTGTTCCAGCCCAGGCCTTGGTGGGCAACTGGGGAATGAACTATTGGCTGCCAAGAGCTTTCTTTATCTACCTCCATTTCTCTCTCTCTTTTAATATCTAAAATAAATAAATACAAATGTAAATAATAATCATAAGGATGAAGGTTATCTTGATCATTAGCCTAGTGTATGATCATAACATTTGCACAATAGTTGGATAAGCCTGTTATTCCTGATCATTTCAGAAATACTTCAAGATATTTTCATTTTTTAGCTCATTAAACTTGATGATTTCTCTATTTATTGGAGGATTAAGCTTGTTATTATGAAGTAAATTGAAAGTATGTCATCACAAAACTTAAAAGAAAAATACTTAAGGGGGAAAGAAGGAAGGAAGAATGAGAAGTATTATGTTAAGGTTGTATATTTGAAATACACCAAATCTGTTCCTTTATATATATATATATATATATATATATATATATATATATATATATATATTCTAAAAAGTAAATAAACCAATGACTCCAAATTTTAAAATATCACATATTATATTTTGATCAAAAGGTTATTTTATAGACAAAATTATTTTGGAACCAAGAGAAAATTGTGATCCAGCTAAAATAACTTTTACATTTATCCTATTCAAAGAGGATTTGTTATTAAAAGGCAGAGTCTTTAGTTCAGTTATTCAGTCACTACAAATTCATGGAGCATATAGAATGTGCCTTCCCAAGCATTCAAGTCTCCCCTTTGTCTCACCACTTAGGTTTTTTTTTCTTTTTTTCCTCACAAGCATTTGCCATAATCCAGAACTACCTTGTTGCTTTATTGGTAACTTGTTCATTACCTTTGACTCCAGTGGATTGTAAATTCCACAGGAGCAGGCATTTCTTTTATTCTTCTGGGTGTCACTAGGGCCTTGTTTGAGTAGGCACTCAACAAGTATATTTTGAATGAGAGCTTGGGCCAAAGATGTTGTGCCTTAAGAAGTTGAGCTGGGTCTTGAAGAATGTATCAGATATGGGAAGATTAAGGGAAGAGGGAGCAATCCACACAGAAGGTCATCATGAGTAAAACCAGGATGGTTGTGTTTATTCCAATTGGGAGGGCAGCAAATGGGTTAAAGCCATGATTTTGTGTTAGATGTTTTTGGAGAAAAGATAAAGTTGTCAGAGTAGGGACAGCTTCCAAGGAACATCCAAAGCCAGGCAGGATTTTGGAACTGGAAGTGTTTTAGGGATCCAATCAATTCCCTTAGAGATGAAGTAACTGAAGTCCTAAGGGGTGATAGTCACTAGGTTAACAAGAAAGTTAATGCTTTAGGATCAGAATCTTATTCATTAACTTCTAATGCAGTGCTCTTTCCATGGTACTTTGGAACTATTTGAATACAGAACAATATATGATAAAATGGGTGTTTATGATAAGAAATCTGGACCCATATGTAAGGTGAATTGGTAAAAGGAAACTCTAATTCCAGAGAACATGCAAAAGACTTTGAACTAATATTAGCATAACACATATGAAGCCTTGATGATGGTAGGAAATATGTACAGGGGAAAGAACAGATACTCATTGTAGAGTAAACAAGCAGAACAAAATCAAGTGCTATTCCTGCAATGGGACTTCCTATGAGAAAATAGGTCTTGCCATGAGGATATCTTTGTTCAATCCCACCTAGAGTATTTACATGATGTGTTTTCAGTTACATTTTGAGAATATATTTTGATTGACTTATTTATTTGAGATGTAGAGAGGGGAGAGAGAGAGGTCTTCCACCTGCTGATTTGCTTCCCCAAATGACCATAATGGCTGGGATTGGGCCAAGTCAAAACCAGGAGCCAGGAGCTTCTTCCAGGTCTTCCATGTGGCTTCAGGGGCCTAAGCACTTGAGCCATCCTCTGCTGCTTTCCCAGACACATTGGCAGGAAGCTGGATTGGAAGTAGAGCAGCTGAGACACGAACTTGTGCCCATAAGGATGCCAGCACTGCAGGTGGTGACTTAAACTGCTACACTACAGTGCCGACCCCCATGGTATGCACTTTTAATTAAGAGTTTTTTGGGTGCTGCTGCTATGGCATGACATATAAAGCCACCGCCTGCATTGCCGGCATCCCATATGGGCCCTGGTTTGAGTCCCAGCAGTTCCACTTCCAATACATCTATCTGCTATGGCTTGGGAAAACAGTAGAAGATGGCCCAAGTCCTTGGGCCCCTGGAACCATGCTGCAGACCTGGAAGAAATTCCAGGCTCCTGGTTTGAGCCCAGCTCCAGCCATTGCAGCCATTTGGGGAGTGAACCAGCAGATGGAAGCGCTCTCTCTCTCTCTCTCTCTCTCTCACTTTCTCTCCTCTCTCTCTCTCTCTGTCTCCATTTCAAATAACTCTGCCCTTCTAATAAATACATCTTTTAAAAAAAAGAGTTTGCATCAGTCAGCCATTCAATAAATTAATTAGATCATCAATGAGCAATGGGTCCTGAGTATCTTCAAAGAGTGGAACTTGACTAATTACTTTAATTATAAAGTATAATAAGTCATAATGGTACAGTTGTTGATCATTTACTTGAGAAAGAAAATTTGTATACCCTTGAGGATAGTTCATGGAGGTGAATCGATCTCAGCCTTGACAAATGAGTAAAATTCAAGGGAAGAGAATATTTTTTTAAAAAAATTATTAAAAAATATACTTGAAAGGCAGAGAGAGGTAGTAGGTAATTGGATCAATAATAGGATATAGTTTATCTTGGGTCTCATAAAAAAGCCAGTATCAAATATTGCTGATAGGAGTAGCAAGGCAGAAAATAAACCAAGCTATTACAGAGACATTGTAGTTTTAGGCAGAAGAGTTTACCATGATTTGAGAGCCAAAGAGTTCAAGTTTTCTGAGCATAAATGTAAAATGATAAAAACACTGTCAAATAAATTTTCAAGAACAGGTCAGAAGCAAGACACAGGTACTGAGGCCTTCTGATATCCAGGTGAAGAATGACAACAGCATTATCAAGGAAGCGTGTGGCTGCAGTAAGAGAAGGGCAGGGTGCCTGGGATATTCTGAAGGTAGATCTGATTAAGTCTGTCAAGTTGTGGAGGATGACTTTACCCTTGATGATCTTATCAGAATCTGTTTCCAAAAAATAAGATTCCAGTCTCCATCTTTTCTCTCCCTTTCCTCCCCAATAGACAACCATGTCTTCTACGCTTTTTCAGACCACTGGCCCAGACAAGCCCATCACAATGTTTGCCAAAATATGGTTCCATAGAATAGATTTCATAGAGACATTCCATCAAAATTTTCTGCCCATAGGAACTTTATAGCACAATGAAAGATGCCATCCTGCTTTTCCCTTTTTATATTTAGAGATTTCTCACCCGAAGTGCTCACCTTTGTATCTTTGCTAAATGCATCATTCTTTTAAAAAATACCTTGAAATACACCACTTACCCTTGTTTCTTGATTCATTCTTTCTAAAGATATTTGCATTTATTTATTAGTGACAGCCCACCTTACATCTTAATTTTGGTATCAGGTTCTTAGTTGATACCTCCTGCAAAACATGAAATGTGCCTTCAGGGTCTTAAAGTTTATTCCTCAGTAGTCTAGACTAGTCTAGACTACTCTGTGTTCAGCACAGAGTAGGTAACGTGTAACTCACTAGTTACACTGAATTGTTGAGTGGCACAATTTGGATTCAGGCACATGGCATTTTTTTCTTCTGAGATGTCATCTCTTAACTCATCTCACTGCCTCTAATCCTTCCTTCATGATACTGTATGAATTATTTTTGCAAATTTTCATTGAAATCCTTTATTTTCCAAATATTGTATGGTCTGGTCATAATGGATTATAAGCCAAAAATCAGACCATTGCTTAATGCCATTTCCTCAGATTGGAGTGCATTTCTTCTTCCAGGAAATTTCTCTTTTTACCTATAAGCCCAAGAAGCAGCTCTTTTGAGTTGTTATCATCACCTTGAGTGACTCCAAACTTCACCTTAGCTAAGACATTAAAAATCAGGTAAAATTCATGTGGTGAGGCTAGCACTGTGATGCAGTGGGTTAATCTTCTGCCTGTGGCACCAGCATCCCATATAGGTGCCAGTTCTAGTCTTGGCTGCTTCTCTTCTGATCCAGCTCTCTGCTATGGCCTGGGAGAGCAGTGGAGGATGGCCCAAGTGCTTGGACCCCTGCAAGATCCGGAAGACACTCTTGGCTTCTGGCTTCAGATTGGCTCATCTCTGGCCATTGTGGCCATTTGGGGAGTGAACCAGTGGATGGAGGACCTTTCTCTCTGTCTCTGCCTCTCACTGTCTGTAACTCTACCTCTCAAATAAATGGATAAAATTTTTGAAAAAGAAAGGAAAAAGTGTGTGGTTACCATGTAGTAAATTATTTTCTGATGCTGTCAAAAAGCATCTAAGCCAGAATAGAGGAATCTCTGTCGATGTCAAAGCTTATGGATTCAATGGTGGGGACACTCTAATATCAGGTTAACTCCTTTAGCTGTGATTTTGGGCTGACACAAGAAAACAATATTAGAACTATTATGACACCTGGCACAGGTAGGCACCTCCATGTCTCCACACTGTCCAAATATACAATATGCACTTCCATCTATGATAGCTGGCAAGTTCCAGAAATTCACTATTATTTCTCTTCTCTCCAACTCAATGATATAAACTTGAACCATAAATGGTCAAATATTGTGGTTGAATAACTACACCTCTACAAAAGACACGCTCCTGTGAAAATTTTGGTGATTATATTATGACAGATAACATACAATTTCCTATTTGTTTTTTCAGAGTGGCTGTAAATTATTCTATTTTGAAACATCTGTTTCAAACAGAGTGACAAAACATTACCAAAATGAAGGAACTGTGCTTCTTATGAGCTCTGGGAAACTGGAACATTAAGTGGTGTTTACCTGTACAGGTGTGTGGTTTCTCATGTTGAATCTATTTCAACTTGTTTCATACTAGAGAACACTGGGAAATATTACCTGAGAAAATGTTCTTTTAGCAGCCCTGAAAGTCAAAAGTCTTGTTTTTGTTTGTATCATCTGACTTCTCCTTCCATTAAAGCCCAGAAATCATAGAGAATGTGACTAGTAGGAGGTGTTTATTACTTACCAAGGGAAGATATCTTGCAGAGATTCTCAGACATTTGAGTCCATGGGGCTCTAAAATCTTGTCCTTATTTCCCTGTGCATTAGTAGATAATTCTTGCATCACCAAAGTCTATCTGCAAGACCATTAAACACTCATACATATGACAATTATTTACACTGCTTCCAGTGTAGCAGGTACCATGCCCAGTGTTGTGATGCAGCAGTGGGCAGAAAAAAAGCACAAGGTTCTCAGTCATGACAGCCACAATGCAGTGGGGACAGACATCAAATTATCAGATAATCATGAAAATTAATGAGAATATGTGACTGTAGAGAACATGGTGCTACGAGAACACCTGAAAGGGGATCTATCCTCAATAAGATCAAGGATGATTTCCCTGAGGAAGTGGCCACTGCAGTGATTTGTGAGTGGTGAGAGAGAACTAAAACTGCAGTGTATGCAGAGAAGCTAGCAGATCAAGGGCCCTGAAGGTCAGTGGGCATGAGGTGGATTGCACAAAAAGCTGGGTAGAAATGACGGGAAGGGCATGAGGGGTCTGGCCATGCAGATATTGGCTTTATTAAGAGCATTGCCTCTGCAGCAGGTTAAGCCACTGTCTGTGACTCTGGCATCCCACACAGGTGCTGGTTCGAGTTCTTGCAGCTCCACATGTGATCCAATTTTCTGCTCATGCACTGGGAAGACAGCAAAAGATGACCCAAATGTTAGGACCCCTGACACCCATGCTGTTGTGGTCATTGGGGAGTGAACTAATGAATGGAAGACTTCTCCATCCTTTTCTCTATAACTCTGCCTTTCAATTAAATAAAATAAAGAATTTAAAGAAGGATATTGCCTTTATCCTGATAGTCTGCGAAACTTATCAAGGGTTTACAAGCAACCAGAGACAAGATTAGTTTTATGTCTTGAAAGGATTCCTAGAGATAAACAGCAGGCAATGCAAGAAGTGGGGGTGGGACATGAGGAGAGGGAGGTAATTTGAGACTATTGTAGTTGTTCAGCATCAAATGAGACATCTTTGATGATGGTGGTGATGCAAAATAAGCTGGGGGAGGGGAAATTTGAGGTAAATAGGACTCATCCACTGGGACAAATCAGATATATGGGATGATCCCTGGATTCCTCTGTGGGCTAAAATCTTCACAAGTGAAGGGTTCAGGCATACTTATTCTCGAATGAGTTGTTTCACTGATCCTTCAGAATTCCTTTATTTAACTGTTATTCATGGAGCACCTATTACAAATTATTTTGCCTACAGGTGGTATCAGATAAGCCAGAGCATCTTGTGAATTGTGTACCTCTTGGTGCCAGAAAGTTTGGGTAAGATAAAAATCATTTTGATTAAAATTAAAATGGAATTTAATTACCAAAGGTCATGTTTCACTTGGCAAATCAAAAATAAATGCACTCTTTAATTCTTTATAATTTGTAAAATTCCCAACTACCTCACACAAGGCAAAGATGTGTAAAATGAGCCAGGGAAGATGCCAGAGACTCCCAAGGCCACAAAAGCATGGGAAGTCATTCTTGGGGGTCAGATCTTCCAAGTCTGAGACAAGGACTGTGGAAGCTGGAAAGGCAGCCCTCTGAAGGAAAGGTTTTTCTGTTTTAAACAGTTACTCTGTAATGAAGAGATTCAGACCTTCCTCTCCCCACTAGGAAAAAGCACTTCCGTTGCTTTCCTCATTATCTAGAGTAAGAGTGAAGTGAAGGCATAGTCCAAAAAGCAAATGGTGGGGCCTGGCACTATGACTTAAGCCATCCAGCCATATTGGCAATGGTTTGAGTCCAGGCTGCTCCACTTTCAATCCAGTTCCCTGCTAATGCACCTGGGAAAGCAGTGGAGGATGGCCCAACTCCTTGGACCCTTACACCCTTGTCGAAAACCCTGAAGAAGCTTCTGACTCCAGCCTTGCCCAGCCCCTGGTGGTTGTGCTCATTTAGGGGAGTGAACCAGAGGATGAAAGACTTCTCTTTTTCTGCCTCTCCCTCTCTGTAACTCTGACTTTCAAATAAACCTAAGAAAAAAATTTAAAATTAATAAAAAAAACAGATGCTATTTCTGTTCTACAAAATGCATCAGTTTCTTTGTAAGGTTAATTGCAATTTGGAGACATTTTGCACTTGATGGAAATCATTGCAGCATGCATAGGAGTGATGACTGGCCCACAGCCTCCCACTCCTCTGACCCACAATGCTCCTTTGAGGAAGACACCTCAGAACAATGATTTGTTCCACAGTCATGACTGCGTGAGAATGGCTTTATCGTGAAAAAGTGAGAAAGGACTCAAAATGAGGTCTACAGCCAGAAAAAGCACTTTCCTTGATATGGGCAGGCAGAAAGGGTGAAATCAATCAGATTAATAAGCTAGGAAACCACGCCCCCCACCCCTTAAGTATCCCACCTGTCTTCTCCCACCTGCCAATCAGATTACCAACCAAGCCCAATTTGGGGAGTGTTCTCCCAAGCCTCCAGGCACATCTTTTGGCTGTCCCTCATTGTTCACCCACACTATGTGGTTTTGGGGTCATTCCTGCCTGCACAGTTTTTCCTCTCCATGTGGCTCTGGCCTGTGATGGCCTGCACATGGCCCTTGTTCACCCCACACTCTTGGTGTGGGCAGCCTTCTGGCTGCCTCTGGAGCCTGCTAGCTTGCCTTGCCGCTGTTCTCCTGCCCACATGCTCTCTCTCCCTTGCAGCCTCTGGTCTACTCCCTGGAAAACTCTGGTATTCAACAGCTGGTTTCAATTTCTGACTCCCTTTCTCTTAATAAAGCTCTCACCTTCCTGTATATTTCACACTCTAAATGCTAAACAGTACCATGTTGTCTGTTGCATTTACAGAAACTTGATATCTAGAATTCTTATATAAATAAACAAGAAACATTGAGATATCAATCTTAATAATTTTAAAATAAAGGTAAATTATTTCCTCCCCTTCACCCCCCACACCAGCAGCAGCACATGATGATCAAGGGCACAGTGCAGCCAGAGTCACTTGGGACACCATGGTTCTCAGCTGCCCTCTGAGATGCACACAGAAGGCCACTCCACAAGGTCCCAGCATGCCTTGACTCACCTCCTACCAAGCCCTCCCCAACTGTCTACACTCACAAGGTGACCACAGCCCTCAAAGATATAATTTCCCGGAGTAAATGAACATTGAGCACTTGATTTTTCTGCAGAAGCTCAGGCTAAAGTGTTCCCCAAAGTGCCTCATGCGCAGCAAGCCGGCGGGAGAGTGGAGTCACACTCACAAGGATGGCTTTGTCTTTTCTTGCTTTTCCATGCTTTTGGTGCCACTGCCTATGCTCTCATCCATGCCTCCACAGTTGGGCTGAACCTCCATAAAAACAATACTTGACACTCACTCATCCTGTCCTGGCACATGGAAATTAGTGGCCTGCAGCTTGCCACAGCTTTTATAGCGGACCGGTGTGGGGCAGTGGGGCCTCTGGTAGCTGCAGACATCTGAGACTATAGCTTAGAGCACTGTCTGGCAAAATGCTGTGAGCGACAGGGGCTCTCAGGGCAATGGATTTTTCCAGACCACAGTCCTATGGAGCAGTCTGGCTTGGGCCCTCATTTCCTCCAGCCTGCCAAATGCCTGCCCACAAGCTGAGTGGGATTCCAGAAAGAACAGGCTGTGCCTCTGCTTCCCTCTCTGGTGCGGGGGTGGATGAACCAGGAACTCTGCAACTCGAGGCCAGGCAGTCTTTGGGGAGGGAGCAGGAGACAGTGACTTTGTCTGAAGGCGACACCTGAACTGGGCCTGCTTTTTGGGTTGGCTCTGGAGCCCAGTATCTGGTGGCCAGGGAGGCAGAGCAAGGCACAGTGAGCTTGGCACTGGTATGCACCAGGGTCTTTGGGTTCCAGCAATGCAAGGAGTCTGGCTTAGAATTTACCAGAACCTTTAATTAGCAGAAACAATGCATATAGGGGTGTGGTGGGGGTGAGAGCAGCTTACTTGAATGAGCTGCATTTATGAACTCTTCAGAAACCACCCCTCCCTACTCCTGCAGACTTAAAATGACTGGTAAGAACAGAGTCCCTCAACTATGAAGTGAGTCAATTTTGGACACTATGTCCAGAATTTGACAGTGCATCTTCCAGTGGTTCTCTCTCAGGCCTGTAAGTGGACAGTTAGGTTAACAGCAAAGCATTGATTACTGTAGACACTCTCCTTTCTTTGCATTAGACCTATCAGAAGAAAACATGAAATCTGTTTGAAAATTGGATCCAGTCAGCATGTTCTTAGGGTGAGCTGCCAGTACTAGGAACTCTAGGTTTGACTTGGAGAGCAAAATCTGCATTGATGCTAGGGAGAACAGGCGCCAAGGAAATTTACTCAGACATCAGGAAGACACTTAAAAAAAGTTTTGTGGGGCTGGCGCTGTGGCATAGAAAAGATTCTGTCTGCAGTGTTGGCAGCCCATATGGGCACCAGTTTCGGTCCAGGTTGCTCCACTTACAATCCAGCTCCCTACCAAACTAATGAACCTGGGAAATCAGCCCAAGATGGCCCAAGCGCTTTGGTCCTTGCACCCACATGGGAGACCCAGAGGAAGCTCCTGTCTTTGGCTTAGACTTGGTCCAGACCTGGCTGTTGTGGCCATCTGGGGAGTGAACCAGCAATGGAAGACTTCTCTGTCTCTCCTTCTCTCTCTCTAACTCTGCCTTTCAAAAAAAAGGAAAAAAAAGCTTTGTGTATTTATTTTCAGTTATTTGAAATGCAGAGTGAGATCTTACATTCATTGTTCATTCTCCAAATGTCTGCAGCAACCAGGCCTGTGTCAGGCTGAAGCCAAGAACTCAATCTAGGTTTTCCATGTAGGTGGCAGGGACTCAAATACTTGAACCATCACCTGCTGCCTCCCAGGGTTCTATTAACAGGAAGCTAGAATCAGAAGCAGAAGTGAGACTTGAACTCAAGCATTCTGAATGGGATGTGGAAGGCTTAATCATTGTGCCAAACAAGTACTCCAGTAACACATTTTAAAACATGTTTGCAAACTGTAAGACTGTAACTTTTTAAACATGTTCTTCATCTCAAAATCGTCTTTGCATGGTATTCTTATATCTAATTTTACTTTCATGTGATTCAATACTTATGTTAACTGTATGTATCACATATTTTATTTATTTTTTATTTTTGTATTTTTAAATTTTTTGACAGGCAGCATTAGATAGTGAGAGAGAGAGAGATAGAGAGACAGGTCTTCCTTTTTCCATTGTTTCACCCTCTAAGTGGCCACTACGGCTGGTGCATTACTGCCATGAGCTGCGCCAAACCAAAGCCAGGAGCCAGGTGCCTCCTCCTGGTCTCCCACATGGGTATAAGGCCCAAGCACCTGGGTCATCCTCTACTTCCTTCCTGGGCCACAGCTGAGAGCTGGACCAGAAGAGAAGCAAGCAGGACAGAATCCGGCACCCTGACCAGGACTAGAACCTGGGATGCTGGTGCTGCAGCTGGAAGATTAGCCTAGAGAGCTGCAGTGCTGGCCTAAATGTATGTGTTATATAGACACATGCTTCATTTCATCAATACGAACCTCAATAAATTTTTGACTGAGAACCTTGGCTATTAGAATTCACTCATAGACTAAAATTCACTCATAGGCTGGGAATTCTGACACAGAGAACATAAGGAGAAAAATCTAGATGTATGTTTGCCTGAGACCTAATTAGAGTTTGGGCATAATCAATAGCATCTAACTGTTGGAACAGTGTCTTCATACCTCTTTCTCATCTGTAATGAGAAAACCAAGTTCTTTTTGCCAGTTTCACATGTTCAAATAAGTTCAAGTCATAGAAGCTAAGTTTTTACATGTTATGTAAATTTTACACAAAAGGCCTTTTATAAATTCTAAAGTAGCATACTAAAGTTGATTTTGCATTTGCATGTGTGTGTGAAAAAAGCACAATGTGAAAGGCATAGCTATTCAAGAGAGGGGAGTTATGAGAATTAGCTCAGGTTATAAATGTGTAAGTACCTTAAATATCAAGATACTTGATACAGATTTGTAGAGTATGAAGCTCATGATAGATACTTAATAAATGCGCTCTGGATGATAAGCAAATAAAAGGGAAGCCAACAGGCCAGCATTTAAACTCTTCGGAGAGCTCCACGCCAGGGAAATACATTCATCTCCACAGGTTAGCAAAAGTCAATCTACGTATATACATGCAAGAAACTGGTTTAAATGAGGGATACCATAGAGTTTTATTTTAAATAAATAAAGGTAATTAATAGAGTTAATTGCTTTTATTTATGAACTCTTTTAGACTGATAGCTATGCTGAATGGCAATTTTTTTCTGAAGATTATGTGGTTGAGAAATCTATCCATCAGTTTATATTTTTGTGTCAATAAATACTGTTAAGACAGTAACTGCTACAGTCAGAAACCTTATCCTCAAAAACTTGCCATGTCTATATCTCTTTAAAGACAAACTGAAGTATTTAAAGTGAAACTTTTTATTTGATGACTTCTCTTTGGGCTTTTTGCTGCCACTGGCTTTTGGCTAAATAGGATGGCTTCATACTAATGTGGAGGAAGAAGAAACAAGGCAGTGGGTTGTTAAAGGTGGGCAGTGAAGCCACTGAGAGAGGTAGAGCAACTCACTTACCATTTTCCACTTTGCATCTACCTCACCCTCTACCGTAGAGATGTCTGATACATGCATTAGTGGTGGAGGTTCTCACAGTGGTTCTTGAAAATTTTCATACTTTCTTAAAAGTGTAAATTATAGAAAAAGGCAAATAAAAACTTACAAGCTTCTTATAATATCAAGAGAGATTATAGATAATAAAAAGTATACCCCACCAAACTTCCTCTGCTCTATTAATTAATAGAAGTTAAAAATATTTATATATAATAATGCTGATGATTATACTTCAGAAATTTAGGAAACAACATATATGCCTTAAGAAACACCACAAAGTATCATTCTCTGCATTGCTATGTACTTTTCTTTTTCAGTCAGTAAAATATCTTAGGTCCTAAATGTATAGGTGCTGTAAGTCTCTTGCTTACCTTATGAAAGTTTAAGTGGTTAATTTTTATTTCTTTTTTAAAATTTTGAAGAATTTTATTTATTTGGAAGCCTGAATGATAGGTGTGGGTGAAGAGATAGAGATAGATAAATAGGAGATAGATAGATAGAAATCTTCTATCTGCAAGTTCACTCCCCAGGTGGCTACAATGCTGAAAGTTAGGCCAGACTAAAGGCAGGAGCCAGGAGCTTCATTGGGTCTCTCATGTGAGTGGCAGTGTCCCAAACACTTGGGTCATCTTCTGCTGCTTTACCCAAGCCATTATCAGGGAGCTGGATCAGAAGTGGAGCAGCTTGATGCCAGCATTGGATGGCAGCCTAACCTGCTATACCACAACACTGGATACAAGTGGTTAGTTTTTTAAAAGGAAAAAGAAAAGTAAAACCTAGAAAATTAAATGCATGTGGCAAAGGATGCCATGAGTAATTGGAAAAATTGAAAACTTTAGTACCTATTTGTTGGTCACATGAAAGAAGTGTAATATCTGTCTTTATTATGACTTTTAGTCTAATTTATTTAATTTTTTACTTAATTAGGAGGCAGAGAGAGAGAGAGAGAAAGAGAGAGAGAGAATGAGAATGTGCTTTATTTGCTGGTTTACTCCCCAAATGCCAACAGTTGTGACTGGGTCAGGCTGAAGCCAGGAGTGGAAGCTCAGTCTAAATATCCTGTGTGGTTTTTCAGGAACCCAACTGCTTGAGCCATCACTACTGTTTTCCAGGATTGATATTAGCAGAAAGCTGGAGTCAGGAACCAGAGCTAAGCATCAAATGCAACTACTCTGATGTGGGACCTGGGCAACTTAACTGCAGGGTAAATGACTGTACCTAATTTAACTTTTTGTTGGAGAAATCTTCATTAATAGAATGAGCCTATGACCCCACAAGATTCTTTACCTACTCATAACAGGATCTGAAGTATAAAAATCATGATTAATTTCTTAGAATGTAATTTGCATACCTAGAAGCTAAGTGAGGAAATTAGCTTTTTTGTCAGGAATGAATCAGAGTTTAAAATTAACCATTGACTTGTGTTATAGAGAAGTTAATGATTTTACCAATCCTTGTGTTAGAATTTCCACTTCATGTACTTCATAGTTATACCTGAGATTTATCTGTGGTATAAAATATGTTATATCAAAACCAACACAACCTCCTTAAATTTAATAGGTACATCTTTTTAAAAATATTTTTATTTATTTATTTGACATAGTTACAGAGAGAGAGAGAGAGAGAGAGATAGACAGAAAGAAAGGTCTTCCTTCCATTGGTTCACTCTCCAAATAGCCACAATGGCTGGAGCTGTGCCGATATGAAGCCAGGAGCCAGGGGCTTCCCCCCGGTCTCCCCTGAGTGTGCAGGGGTCCAAGCACTTGGGCCATTCTCCACTGCTTTCCTAGGCCACAGTAGAGAGCTGGTTTGGAAGAGGAGCAACCAGAACCAGAACTGGCACCCATATGGGATGCTGGCACTGTAGGCGAAGGACCAACCCAGTGTGCAATGGTGCCAGCTCCTTTAATAGGTACATTTTTAATAAGACATCTGGGGTTGGTAGTTTGGCACAGTGGTTAAGATGTCGCTTAGGATTTCTTCATTCCATATTGGAGCACCTGGGTTCAAGTCCTGACTCTGCTGCTTCTGATTCCAGATTATGTCAATGTGCGCCCTAGAGGCAGAAGGTGATGGCTCAAGTATATGAGTTCCTGCCACCCATGTGGTGTGGCAAAGTGGGCAAACTAGGTGACCCCTATACTTACCTATTGAAGACATTATCTCCATTTTACAAGTAAGGAATGGAGGTGGCTCACAGATAGGTGAGAGGATAAAGTTACAATGCATGACTGGCAGAAATTCCAGCTTATTTTCCCACATCTAACTCCCTGCCTGGTTTCCCCATAGTGTCTTGATTAGTAAAATGAAATTTAGAAAAAAAATTGAAAATCAAACAAAATTTAACCAAATTTATTTAAGTATTTATTTATTTTAAGACATATTTATCTGAAAAACAGAGTTACAGAGAGGAGGAAGGGCGGGGGATAGAGAGAGAGAATATTCCACCCTTTGGTTCGCTCCCCAAATGGCTGGAAAAGGAGGGTGTGATGAAGAAAACATCTTTATCTCTTCCCTCCCTTCTTGCCTCCCTCCTACTTCCCTCCCTCCTTCCCTTCCTTTTTTCTTCTTTCCTTCATTTCTTTCTGTATAAATACTTAATTGAAAGCCAAATTTTTTGCAGAAGTAGTTGGGAATGTGATCCAAAACCCAAGTAAGAAGCCTATAGGGCCAGTGCCATGGTTCAATAGGCTTATCCTCCGCCTTGTGGTGCCAGCACACTGGGTTCTAGTCCCAGTCAGGGCACCAGATTCTGTCCTGGTTGCCCCTCTTCCAGGCCAGCTCTCTGCTGTGGCCAGGGAGTGCAGTGGAGGATGGCCCAAGTGCTTGGGCCCTGCACCACATGGGAGACCAGGAGAAGCACCTGGATCCTGCCATCAGATCAGCACGGTGCGCCAGCTGCAGCACGCTGGCTGTGGCAGCCATTGGAGGGTGAACCAAAGGCAAAGGAAGACCTTTCTCCCTGTCTCTCTCTCTCACCGTCCACTCTGCCTGTCAAAAAAATAAATAAATAAAAATTTTTAAAAAATTAAAATTAAGCCTATAGGAGCAGGAACATATCATCTGTTGCAAGAGGAGGAAGAAAGATATTTATAATTTATATATATTTATATATTTATAATTTATGTATGGGAAAGGTGTCTTGGATGATAGGAATATGAGAGAGTTCTCATCTCATTCATTACACTTGCTCAATGAAGTATGATCCAGGTCATCTGTAGACAGTAAGGGAAAGCCAGGATTTTACAAATTGAGGAGGAAAGGGAAGTGAAAAAGTAACATGGATAGTGGGGAAACCAATAGCCCAGAGCTGCCATCAAGCAGTCTCCTGAGAATAGCCTCACTCAAAATCGATTTCCTTCAGTATGGCTTGAACCACAATACCGCTCTCCCTCAGCCCTGGCTCTGCCCATGGGGTTTGAAGCGGGGCCTGCCATGGAGGCTGCATGGGGGAAGGGTGCAGCCCTGGAGCTGGGGTACAACTGCAGGTCCCTGCGGTCAGTGGAGCTGATCCCAGGGAAGTTGGTCCTTTTGGGAAGCACCTGATGACCCAGTCTCAGAAGACCCTTTCATCTAGCTCCATGGCAACCTAGGCCCAGCTCTTGGTGGCAAATTCTATGTAGGCATAGCCTTTGGGTGTTGAGAATTCATACAGGATGGTCACGCAGTATATCTCCCCACAGTGGTTGAAGTAGGCCTCCAATTCCTCTGCCATGCCACCCTAGTCCACGTTGCCTACATAGATGGATCTGTGGTCAGCCTCCACCATTTCCTTGGGGGCACCAGGGAAGGGGCAGCCTGAGATCTTGGTGCCTGGTGGCTGCCCGGCCAGCACAGCCCCGGTGGATCTCCTGCCTGGCCTTGCCCTGTGCTCTGGGCAGCTCTGGGGCACCCTCCTCCTGCTCCATGGCCCACAGCTTCAGCTTGATGGCCTCCAGCTCCTGGTCAGGTACCAGGCACTGAGCCAGGTGCTCTGGCTCCAACAGAGAATGCAGGAAGCCTGCATCTTCCCCAGTGTTGTCCACCACGTCCCCTTCTTTCCCCTCCCCCTACCACTGACCTGGCCCTACTGGGGTCTTCTCAGTCCTGCCCCAGGCCCCCCAGCCCTGAGCCTTGGGGTCTGAGAAGACCATCTGGAGCCAGGCCTCGGTGGGTAGGAGAAGAGTGCACAGCTCAGGAAAGTCCACATGGACACACAGGGGGTGCAGGCCAGGTGCAGCCTGTCATTCTCCTCCATGACTCGGGATTGTTCTTTAAACATCACAAGGTGAGACTAGTAAATAGAGTTTGCATATATAAATACACAATAGGAGACTTTCTCATCTTAACATGTGATCCAGAAACAAGAATTGTAAAAAAGTGGTGATGAACATTTTATATTTTCTCTATAAGCTGCAAGATAAACAATACATTCCACATGGCCCTTTTTCTTTTTTGCTGCAGTTGGTAAATTCATTATTGCTTTTAATTGTGTTGGGCTATGATTTATTGTGAAATACTTCAGTTGTAGAGACATTTATAAAGAACAGCAAGAATACACACATCACTACCACTAAGATCAGGAAATAGAATCTTACACAAAGGGTTGCTGCTCTGTAGGTTCCTCTGACCCTATTTTAGCTCCTTTCCCCAAGAAGTAACTGTTCCCCCTGATTATGCCATTTAGCAGGTATACATTTCATGTAGCATCTGCAAAAACCCCAGTCTATTCTTGAGTATGTAGAGAATGTTGACAATGAGTATGAAAAATCAAGTGATGTGAAACTTATTTTGGTCTTGTAGCCATCCTGGAAGGAGGGTTTCAGGGAGCCTCCCAAGCTTCCCAGGCCACATGTATGTTTTAGAGCCACTGCTCTAGAATCCAAACTTAGGAATAGGGTTTTGTGGTTGCATGGTAAGTACTGCTTTCATACACTTCCAAATTTTGCAAAGGGCTTACACTAATGTAAACTCCCATCAGTTCTGTATATCTTCACTGACACTTGGTGATGTGATTCTTTTGAATTTTCTTCACAGCATTGTGGATTTTAAATGGTAACTCATGTGGTTTTCATTTACATTTCCATGATTACTGGCAAAGTTGAACAACTTTTCATACATTTGTTATCAATTTACTTTTTTGTTTCAATGAACTTGCTCTTCATTTTTCCATTTAACTGTCTCTTATAGTTTTACTGGGGCATAATTGACAAATAAAAATTATACTTAAGGTATAAAACGCCATGACTCAGGTACACATTGTGAAATCATCACAATCAACACACCACAGCACAATCAACACCACAACAATCAACACACCCATCGTTTTACATAGTTATTTTGTGTGTGTTTGTGTCTGTGTTGAGAACAGTTATCCTCAGCAAATTTATTTCTTTTTTAAAAAAATTTATTTATTTATTTATTTATTTATTTGATAGAAGGTTATGATGGAATGAGGGAGAGACAGAGATCTTCTATCTGCCAGTTCATTCTCCAAATGCCTACAACAAGCAGGGCCAAAGCCAGGAACCAGAAACTACAGTCAGGTTTCCCATCTGTGTAGCAAGGGCTCAAGCACCTGGGTCATCTTCAGTTACCTTCTCACATACATTAGCAATCAGTCTGATAGGAAGTAGAGCAACCAAGACTCAAACTGGGGCCCATGTGGGATGCCAGAATCACAGGTGGCAGCTTAAAATCTATATTTAAAATCTACACTTTTGGTAACCATAGCCTTATTGCCATATATTAGATCTCTAGAACTTGTTCATTTTCTATAATTGAAACTTTGTGCCTTTTGTCCTTTTGTGTTTATTTTTTCATAGTGGTTTTGTAGATGTTCCTTTTCTTTTTTGCTTAGGGCATTGCTTGGTTTCTTTATCAAAGAGCAGCTCAATAACAATGGGCAGAATGCCAGGGAACAATAAGTGATGAGATACCATGAGATAATGGCATGCTACTTCTCCAAAACTTTTTATTATAGTGTTTTCCAAAAAGGCGTCTTAAGGAAAATATTTTGACACTTTGAGATGTGGTGATTTTGAAGTCATTTTCTTGACTTTGGAGGAGTAGTGTTTTTTGTTTGTTTCCTTGTTTCATACTATTTGTTAAACTCTTTTACTGAGTGTAGGGCTAATATAATGGGTATAAAGTTCACTGAAAATAGATCATTGTAAAAAAATGGAAATAGGAGAGGGAAGAAGGAGAAGGGTGAGAGTATGGGCAGAAGGGAAGATAGAGTGGGGTTCTCACTATGTTCCCAAATTTGCATATATGAAATGCATGAAGTTTGTATACCTAAAAGTTTTTTTTAAAAAAGAAAAACACAGTGAGCACCCATGTACCTTCACTAAGTTCAACACTTGCTACAATTTTGTGGGTTTTGCTTCATCTATTTGTGTGTGCATTTTCCAGGAACCACTTTAAAATTAGAAACATCATGATAATGTGGACTCAGAATGCCTACCTCAGAAATAGAAGCCATCATTTATAGTCTCAATGATCACCATTTAGCCTCTTCTTAATGTGCCTGAGAAGTCAGCAGAAATTTCCCCAAATTATTGGTTTCCTGCTACCAATGTAGGAGACCAGGATGAAGTTCCTGGCTCCTGGCTTATACTTGGCTCAGACCTGGTTATTGTGGGCATTTGGGTAGTGAACCAGCAGATGGAAGATATCTCCCTCTCTCTTCTCTCCTCTTTTCTCTCTCTTTCTTTCTCTCTCTCACTCTCTTGCTCTGTTTCACTCTCTCTCCATGTGTGTGGTTCTCCCTTTCAAATAAATGAATGAATAAATAAATAAATATTTGAAAGGTACAGTTCAAATAGTTGAGGACAAGTGCCATGTGAAGAAATAGTAGAGGAATTATATTTTAAAATTATCAAAAATGTAATCAACAATAATAAACTACTTTGAAAAGTTGAGAAATATGTGAAAAGTCACTTTCACATCTAATATACAGATACAGAAACAGCTAACTGGAGCCACCCAGCTTTCTTATAGATTGCCCTCTAAGTATCTCATGAAGACAAATGAAATGGACAGTCTCATTTGTCTCTACTTTTTTTTTTTTGGTTTGGTTTTTTTTTTTTTATTTTTTGACAGGCAGAGTGGACAGTGAGAGAGAGAGACAGAGAGAAAGGTCTTCCTTTGCTGTTGGTTCACCCTCCAATGGCCACTGCGGCTGGTGTGCTGTGGCCGGTGCACCGCGCTGATCTGATGGCAGGAGCCAGGTGCTTCTCCTGGTCTCCCATGTGGTGCAGGGCCCAAGCACTTGGGCCATCCTCCACTGCACTCCCTGGCCACAGCAGAGAGATGGCCTGGAAGAGGGGCAACTGGCACAGAATCTGGCGCCCCAACTGGGACTGGAACCCGGTGTGCCAGCACCACAAGGCGGAGGATTAGCCTAGTTAGCCATGGCACCGGCTGTCTCTACTTTGAACAAGGCCTTATTCATACTTGTAGACCCTGGGATACAGTGGAAATGTCTCAAGTAAGTCTTACACCCAAGTGTGAGGCAAGGATTGCATTTCCAGTTTCTGGCTTCAGCCTGGTACAGTTGTGGAAATAGGCATTTGACAGCAATCTCCTATTAGACAAAATCCCCTCTTGTCTTGGCTACTAGAATACCACCTAGCACCCTAGAATACTAGCTATACTAGCTGTATTTTGAAACCTTCAGCAAATGTTTCAGAAAATAATCTGTTGAGACTAATTTAGATCATGTGTTGTAAGTCCATTGTTAAATAATTTCCAACAAAGTAAATGTTAATAACACATTTCAATCTTAAATCAAGCATAATATTCTTTTGAAAATAATTTTCACACTCATGTCAAACTGTAGGATAGTTTTTTTCCAAAGCTTTATGTTATATGTAGTCAATTTTTTTCCAAAGAAAGTTGAAAATTAAGCATTTCTTTTTTAAATTGCTATCATTTTTTCTACAAAACTCAAGGGTTTAAAATTCTGCCTTTGGGGGACAGCACTGTGATGCAGTGAGCTAAGTCTCCACCTGTGGTGCTGGCTTCCTATTTGGGTGCAGGTTTGTGTCCCACCCCTCTTCAGATCCAGCTCTCTGCTATGGCCTAGGAAAGCAGCTGAAGATGGTCCAAGCACTTGGGACCCTGCACTTGTATGGGAAACCCCAAAGAAGCTCCTGGCTCCAGCCTTCAGATCAGCCCATCTCCAGACACAGGGGCCATTTGAGGAGTGAACCAGCAGTTGGAAAACCTTTCTCTCTGTGTTTCCTGTCTCTGTAATTCTACCTCTCAAATAAATAAATAAAATATTTAAATAAGTATTCATTTTGAAATATTGTGATATCAAAAGGAAGCATTTTTATTCTATGATAATAAATTCCGGGAAATTAAACAGTGCTACCCCTGGAACACAAATAAAAGAATGTAAATTCAACATATTTGAGAGTTAATTTCTACACCTATGTGACTCACAGTAATAGAGCAAAATACAAACTGCATACCATAAGAAGCAGTCAAAATGTGTTTATCAAGTCACATTTAATACTGACTGTAGTTTGAATCCTATAAATATAAAAAATTGTGTATAACTTATAACCTCAAATAAAAGCTACTCTGTGCAATATAATTCATGTATTACCAATTTTATAAAAGATCCAAAGTTCAGAACAAACATTGAACGGTAGATTAATCCTAGTGATAGGTCATAGGAGGTCATGTCTGTTGAAAAGGGAAGAGACCAAGTACTAAGAGACTGCTGTGAATCAGTAATAAGATGGGAAAGAAAGAACCAGGAAGATCAGCAAGGCCTGGGACAATTGCATATGGAAATGAAGAGAAGAGCTTGAACTAAGAGATAAAAAGTCTGTATCAGAAGAGGATCAAAGACCTGATAACATAGAGGGAGTGCTACAAAGAGCAAATTGCTAGAGGAGATCATAGAAATCACCTTTACTCTCTTGTAATGAATGGGCTAAAACTTTGTCACATCATTGAAAAATGCTTTATATACATCTCTGAAAGTCTTCTTCAATAGAGACTAGCAGCTGAAAGTTCTTCCACTGAAAGAGAAAGAAGAAAGGGTTTGCTATGTAATCTACTATGCTTGCTTTGGGGAGCTGCAGGTATTGAAATGTCTGTTGTTCACATTACAGACTAAAAAAGCACATAGGAACACATACTGTGTGACTAAACTCAATGCTAATTGAAATGGGGAAAGCACTGTTCTGAGGTGCAACCTCGAGGATGGATATAATCAGGTATAGAAAACTCTTGATATGGCAGATTTAGTACACCAATTTAGCTGAATTTCAATTCTATATAACATACAGTAACTTGAAATTTTGCTTTTTGTGAGCTTGTGTGGCCCAGAGTGTGAAGTTAGAACATAGACATGAGTTTCAGCTACTGAGTGAGGTGGTCCCTGAGCATTTACTTATATGTCACTGCAGTTTAGTATTCTCTTCTCACATTAACAGTTCATAAAACTACAGTGAAATACTATAAAACCATATTTCTTCATGAAAAATGACTCTGAAGATTCAGAAGTCAGTGGTGAAGATCCACCAAAAAAAGAGCTTAGGCAGAGTATTCATAATGCAATAAAATGCAATAAAAAACACAGCACATTGGCGTTTCATGCTTATAAATCGACAGAAAACTCGAAGACGGTGTGTTTTTGTGTTTTGGAACATGAAATTTTACCCTTTTGCCGAGGGGACAGCTAGGAATTCCCTCCAAATCGAGTGTGAATGGGATTTTCAGGGTTATTCAATCCGCAGCATTCAGGTTTCTTGTTTGGTAATTTCCTAAATGTGTTGTGGGTTTGCGTTTGTTTTGCCTTCTTCCTTTCCAAATTTTGAATTCTGACTACATACAAAAAAGAGCTTAGGCAGAGTATTCATAATGAAATAAAAAACACAGCACATTGGCGTTTCATGCTAGGAAAACTACAGGCTGCTCGACCAAGGAGAATTTTTGTGTTTTGGAAAAATAATGTAACCATTTTGCCAAGGGGACAACTAGGAATTCCCTCCAAATCGAGTGTGAATGGGATTTTCAGGTGTATTCAATCAGCAGCATTCAGGTCTCTTCATTGACAATTTCCTAAATTTGTTCTGGGTTTGCGTTTGTTTTGCCTTCTTCCTTTCCAAATTTTGTATTCTGACTCCATACCAAAAAGAGGTTAGGCAGAGTATTAATAATGGAATAAAAAACACAGCACATTTGCGTTTCATGCTAAAAAATCTACAGGTAAATTAACCAAGGAGAGTTTTTGTGTTTTGGAAAAAGAAATGTAACCATTTTGCACAGGGAAAAGCTAGGAATTCCCTCCACATCGAGTGTGAATTGGATTTTCAGGTGTATTCATTCCTCAGCATTCAGGTCTCTTGATTGGCAATTTCCTAACTTTGTTCTGGGTTTGCGTTTGTTTTGCCTTCTTCCTTTCCAAATTTTGTATTCTGCTTCCATACAAAAAAGAGGTTAGGCAGAGTATTCATAATGAAGTAAAAAACACAGCACATTTGCTTTTCATGCTAGGAAAACTACACGCAACTCGAGCAATGAGAGTTTTTGTGTTTTGGAAAAAGAAGTGTAAGCATTTTGCCGAGGGAACAGCTAGGAATTCCCTCCAAATCGAGTGTGAATGGGATTTTCAGGTGTATTCTATCCGCAGCATTCAGGTTTCTTGATTGGCAGTTTCCTATATTTGTTCTGGCTTTCCGTTGGTTTTGCCTTCTTCCTTTCCAAATTTTGTATTCTTTCCCCATACAAAAAATAGGTTAGGCAGAGTATTCATAATGGAATAAAAAACACAGCACATTGGCATTTCATGCTAGGAAATCTACAGGTAACTTGACAAAGGACAGTTTTTGTGTTTGAACATGAAATTTTACACTTTTGCTGAGGTTACAGCTAGGAATTCCCTCCACATTGAGTGTGAATAGGATGTTCAGGTGTATTCAATCAGCAGCATTCAGGTTCCTTGTTCGGCAGTTGGCTAAATTTGTTCTGGGTTTGCATTTGTTTTGCCTTCTTCCTTTTCAAATTTTGTATTCTGACTCCATCCAAAAAAGAGGTTAGGCAGAGTATTCATAATGCAATAAAAAACACAGCACATTGGTGTTTCATGCTTATAAATAGACAGAAAACTCGAAGGAGGTGAGTTTTTGTGTTTTGGAACATGAAATTTTACCCTTTTGCCGAGGGGACAGCTAGGAATTCCCTCCAAATCGAGTGTGAATGGGATTTTCAGGTGTATTCAATTCCCTGCATTCAAGTCTCTTCATTGGCAATTTCCTAAATTGTTCTTGGTTTGCGTTTGTTTTGCCTTCTTCCTTTCCAAATTTTGTATTCTGACTCCATCCAAAAAAGAGGTTAGGCAGAGTATTCATAATGAAATAAAAAACATAGCACATTGGCGTTTCATGCCAGGAAAACTACACGCAACTCGACCAAGGAGAGTTTTTGTGTTTTGGAAAATGAAGTGTAAGCATTCTGCTGAGGGGACAGATAGGAATTCCCTCCAAATCGAGTGTGATTGGGATTTTCAGGTGTATTCAATCAGCAGCATTCAAGTTCTTTGTTCAGCAGTTGGCTAAATTTGTTCTGGGTTTGCGTTTGTTTTGCCTTCTTCCTTTTCAAATTTTGTATTCTGACTCCATCCAAAAAAGAGGTTAGGCAGAGTATTCATAATGAGAAAAAATCACAGCACATTGGCGTTTCATGCTTATAAATCGACAGAAAACTCGAAGGAGGTGAGTTTTTGTGTTTTGGAACATGATATTTTACCCTTTTGCTGAGGGGACAGCTAGGAATTCCCTCCAAATCGAGTGTGAATGGGATTTTCAGCTGTAATCAATCAGCAGCATTCAGGTTTCTTGTTTGGCAATTTCCTGAATTTGTTCTGGGTTTGCCTTTGTTTTGCCTTCTTCCTTTCCAAATTTTGTATTCTTCCCCATACTAAAAATAGGTTAGGCAGAGTATTCATAATGAAATAAAAAACACAACACATTGGCCTTTCATGCAAGGAAAACTACAGGCTGCACGACCATGGTGAGTTTTTGTGTTTTGGAGAAAATAATGTAACCATTTTGCCGAGGTTACAGCTAGGAATTCCCTCCAAATCGAGTGTGAATTGGATTTTCAGGTATATTCTATTAGAAGCATTCAGGTTTTTTGACTGGCAATTTCCTAAATTTGTCTGGGCTTGCGTTTCTTTTGCCTTCTTGCTGACGAAATTTTGTATTCTGACTCCATACAAAAAAGAGGTTAGGCAGAGTATTCATAATGAAATAAAAGACACAGCACACTGGCATTTCATGATAGGAAAACTACACGCAACTCGACCAAGGAGCATTTTTGTGTTTTGTAAAAAGAAGTGTAAGCATTTTGCCGATGGGACAGCAAGGAATTCCATCCAAATCGAGTTGAATGGGATTTTCAGGTGTATTCAATCTGCTGCATTCATGTTCCTTGTTTAGCAATTTCCTAAATTTGCTCTGGGTTTGCCTTTGTTTTGCCTTCTTCCTTTTCAAATTTTGTATTCTAATTCCATACAAAAAAGAGCTTAGGCAGAGTATTCATAATGAAATAAAAAACACAGCACATTGGCGTTTCATGCTTATAAATCGACAGAAAACTCAAATACGGTGTGTTTTTGTGTTTTGGAACATGAAATTGTACCCTTTTGCCGAGGGGACAGCTAGGAATTCCCTCCAAATCGAGTGTGAATGGGATTTTCAGGTTTTTCAATCCGCAGCATTCAGGTTCCTTGACTGGCAATTTCCTAAATTTGCTCTGGGTTTGCCTTTGTTTTGCCTTCTTCCTTTTCAAATTTTGTATTCTAATTCCATACAAAAAAGAGGTTAGGCAGAGTATTCATAATGCAATAAAAAACACTGCACATTGGCGTTTCATGCTTATAAATCGACAGAAAACTCAAAGACGGTGTGTTTTTGTGTTTGGAACATGAAATTTTACCCTTTTGCCGAGGGGACAGCTAGGAATTCCCTCCACATCAAGTGTGAATGGGATTTTCAGGTGTATGCAATCCGCAGCATTCAGGTTTCTTGTTTGGCAATTTCCTAAATGTGTTAGGGGTTTGCGTTTGTTTTGCCTTCTTCCTTTCCAAATGTTGTATTCTGATCCATACAAAAAAGAGCTTAGGCAGAGTATTCATAATGAAATAAAAAACATAGCACATTGGCGTTTCATGCTAGGAAAACTACAGGCTGCTCGACCAAGGAGAATTTTTGTTTTTGGAAAAATAATGTAACTATTTTGCCAAGGGGACAGCTAGGAATTCCCTCCAAATCGAGTGTGAATGGGATTTTCAGGTGTATTCAATCAGCAGCATTCAGGTCTCTTCATTGACAATTTCCTAAATTTGTTCTGGGTTTGCGTTTGTTTTGCCTTCTTCCTTTCCAAATTTTGTATTCTGACTCCATACCAAAAAGAGGTTAGGCAGAGTATTAATAATGGAATAAAAAACACAGCACATTTGCGTTTCATGCTAAAAAATCTACAGGTAAATTAACCAAGGAGAGTTTTTGTGTTTTGGAAAAAGAAATGTAACCATTTTGCACAGGGAAAAGCTAGGAATTTCCTCCACATCGAGTGTGAATTGGATTTTCAGGTGTATTCATTCCTCAGCATTCAGGTCTCTTGATTGGCAATTTCCTAACTTTGTTCTGGGTTTGCGTTTGTTTTGCCTTCTTCCTTTCCAAATTTTGTATTCTGCTTCCATACAAAAAAGAGGTTAGGCAGAGTTTTCATAATGAAGTAAAAAACACAGCACATTTGCTTTTCATGCTAGGAAAACTACACGCAACTCGAGCAATGAGAGTTTTTGTGTTTTGGAAAAAGAAGTGTAAGCATTTTGCCGAGGGAACAGCTAGGAATTCCCTCCAAATCGAGTGTGAATGGGATTTTCAGGTGTATTCAATCCGCAGCATTCAGGTTTCTTGATTGGCAGTTTCCTATATTTGTTCTGGCTTTCCGTTGGTTTTGCCTTCTTCCTTTCCAAATTTTGTATTCTTTCCCCATACAAAAAATAGGTTAGGCAGAGTATTCATAATGGAATAAAAAACACAGCACATTGGCATTTCATGCTAGGAAATCTACAGGTAACTTGACCAAGGACAGTTTTTGTGTTTGAACATGAAATTTTACCCTTTTGCTGAGGTTACAGCTAGGAATTCCCTCCAAATCGAGTGTGAATGGGATTTTCAGGTGTAATCAATCAGCAGCATTCAGGTTTCTTGTTTGCCAGTCTACTGAATTTGTTCTGGGTTTGTGTTGTTTCGCCTTCTTCCCTTCCAAATTTTGAATTCTGACTCCATCCAAAAAAGAGCTTAGGGAGAATATTCATAATGAAATATAAAACATAGCACATTGGCGTTTCATGATAGGAAAACTACACGCAACTCGAACAATGAGAGTTTTTGTGTTTTGGAAAAAGAAGTGTAAGCATTCTGCTGAGGGGACAGCTAGGAATTCCCTCCAAATCGAGTGTCAATGGGATTTTCAGGTGTATTCAATCAGCAGCATTCAGGTTCCTTGTTCGGCAGTTGGCTAAATTTGTTCTGGGTTTGCGTTTGTTTTGCCTTCTTCCTTTCCAAATTTTGCATCCTAATTCCATACAATGAAGAGGTTAGGCAGAGTGTAACTAACGAAACAAAAAACAGAGCACATTTTCTTTTCATGCTTATAAATCGACAGAAAACTCGAAGAAGGTGTGTTTTTGTGTTTTGGAACATGAAATTTTAAACTTTTGCCAAGGGGACAGCTAGGAATTCCCTGCAAATCGAGTGTGAATGGGATTTTCAGGTGTATTCAATTCCCTGCATTCAAGTCTCTTCATTGGCAATTTCGAAAATTGTTCTTGGTTTGCGTTTCTTTTGCCTTCTTCCTTTCCAAATTTTGTATTCTGACTCCATCCAAAAAAGAGGTTAGGCAGAGTATTCATAATGAAATAAATAACACAGCACACTGACATTTCATGATAGGAAAACTACACGCAACTCGACCAAGGAGCGTTTTTGTATTTTGTAAAAAGAAATGTAAGCATTTTGCCGACGGGACAGCTAGGAATTCCCCCAAAATCGAGTGTGAATGTGATTTTCAGGTGTATTCAATCTGCTGCATTCAGGTTCCTTGTTTGGCAATTTCCAAAATTTGCTCTGGGTTTGCCTTTGTTTTGCCTTCTTCCTATTCAAATTTTGTATTCTAATTCCATACTAAAAAGAGCTTAGGCAGAGTATTCATAATGCAATAAAAAACACAGCACATTGGTGTTTCATGTTTATAAATCAACAGAAATCTCGAAGAAGGTGTGTTTTTGTGTTTTGGAACATGAAATTTTATCCTTTTGCCGAGGGGACAGCTAGGAATTCCCTCCATATCGAATGTAAATGGGATTTTCAGGTGTATTCAATCTGCAGCATTCAGGTTTCTTGTTTGGCAATTTCCTAAATGTGTTCAGGGTTTGCTTTTGTTTTGCCTTCTTCCTTTCCAAATTTTGTATTCTGACTACATACAAAAAAAGCTTAGGCAGAGTATTCATAGTGAAATAAAAAACAGAGCACATTGGCGTTTCATGCTAGGAAAGCTAAAGCAACTCGACCAAGGAGAATTTTTGTGTTTTGGAAAAATAATGTAACCATTTTGCCGAGGGGACAGCTAGGAATTCCCTCCAAATCGAGTGTGAATGGGATTTTCAGGTGTATTCAATCAGCAGCATTCAGGTCTCTTCATTGGCAATTTCCTAAATTTGTTCTGGGTTTGCCTTTGTTTTGCCTTCTTCCTTTCAAAATTTTGTATTCTGACTCCATCCAAAAAAGAGGTTCGGCAGAGTATTCATAATGAAATAAAAAACACAGCACATTATCATTTCATGCTTATAAATCGAAAGAAAACTCGAAGAAGGTGTGCTTTTGTGGTTTGGAACATGAAATTTTACCCTTTTGCAGAGGGGACAGCTAGGAATTCCCTCCAAATCGAGTGTGAATGGGATTTTCAGGTGTAATAAATCAGCAGCATTCAGGTTTCTTGTTTGCCAATCTACTCAATTTGTTCTGGGTTTGTGTTGTTTCGCCTTCTTCCCTTCCAAATTTTGTATTCTGACTCCATCCTAAAAAGAGGTTAGGCAGAGTATTCATAATGAAATAAAAAACATAGCACATTGGCGTTTCATGATAGGAAAACTACACGCAACTCGGCCAAGGAGAGTTTTTGTGTTTTGGAAAAAGAAGTGTAAGCATTCTGCCGAGAGGACAACTAGGAATTCCCTCCAAATTGAGTGTGAATGGGATTTTCAGGTGTATTCAATTCCCTGCATTCAAGTCTCTTCATTGGCAATTTCGAAAATTGTTCTTGGTTTGCGTTTCTTTTGCCTTCTTCCATTCAAAATTTTGAATTTTGACTCCATCCAAAAAAGAGCTTAGGCAGAGTATTCATAATATAATAAAAAACACAGCACACTGGCATTTCATGATAGGAAAACTACACGCAACTCGACCAAGGAGCGTTTTTGTGTTTTGTAAAAGAAATGTCAGCATTTTGCCGAGGGGACAGCTAGGAATTCCCCCCAAATCGAAAGTGAATGGGATTTTCAGGTGTATTCAATCAGCAGCATTCAGGTTTCTTGTTTGGCAATTTCCTAAATTTCCTCTGGGTTTGCCTTTGTTTTGCTTTCTTCCTTTTCAAATTTTGTATTCTAATTCCATACAAAAAAGAGCTTAGGCAGAGTATTCATAATGCAATAAAAAACACAGAACATTGGCGTTTCATGCTTAAAAATCAACAGAAATCTCGAAGAAGGTGTGTTTTTGTGTTTTGGAACATGGAATTTTATCCTAGGAATTCCCTCCAAATCGAGTGTGAATGGGATTTTCAGGTGTATTCAATCTGCAGCATTCAGGTCAGTTCATTGACAATTTCCTAAATTTGTTCTGGGTTTGCGTTTGTTTTGCCTTCTTCCTTTCCAAATATATTCTGACTCCATACAAAAAAGAGCTTAGGCAGAGTATTCACAATGAAATAAAAAACACAGCACATTATCGTTTCATGCTTATAAATCGAAAGAAAACTCGAAGAAGGTGTGCTTTTGTGTTTTGGAACATGACATTTTACCCTTTTGCTGAGGGGACAGCTAGGAATTCCCTCCAAATCGAGTGTGAATGGGATTTTCAGGTGTATTCAATCAGCAGCATTCAGGTCTCTTCATTGACAATTTCCTAAATTTGTTCTGGGTTTGCGTTTGTTTTGCCTTCTTCCTTTCCAAATTTTGTATTCTGACTCCATACCAAAAAGAGGTTAGGCAGAGTATTAATAATGGAATAAAAAACACAGCACATTTGCGTTTCATGCTAAAAAATCTACAGGTAAATTAACCAAGGAGAGTTTTTGTGTTTTGGAAAAAGAAATGTAACCATTTTGCACAGGGAAAAGCTAGGAATTCCCTCCACATCGAGTGTGAATTGGATTTTCAGGTGTATTCATTCCTCAGCATTCAGGTCTCTTGATTGGCAATTTCCTAACTTTGTTCTGGGTTTGCGTTTGTTTTGCCTTCTTCCTTTCCAAATTTTGTATTCTGCTTCCATACAAAAAAGAGGTTAGGCAGAGTATTCATAATGAAGTAAAAAACACAGCACATTTGCTTTTCATGCTAGGAAAACTACACGCAACTCGAGCAATGAGAGTTTTTGTGTTTTGGAAAAAGAAGTGTAAGCATTTTGCCGAGGGAACAGCTAGGAATTCCCTCCAAATCGAGTGTGAATGGGATTTTCAGGTGTATTCTATCCGCAGCATTCAGGTTTCTTGATTGGCAGTTTCCTATATTTGTTCTGGCTTTCCGTTGGTTTTGCCTTCTTCCTTTCCAAATTTTGTATTCTTTCCCCATACAAAAAATAGGTTAGGCAGAGTATTCATAATGGAATAAAAAACACAGCACATTGGCATTTCATGCTAGGAAATCTACAGGTAACTTGACAAAGGACAGTTTTTGTGTTTGAACATGAAATTTTACACTTTTGCTGAGGTTACAGCTAGGAATTCCCTCCACATTGAGTGTGAATAGGATGTTCAGGTGTATTCAATCAGCAGCATTCAGGTTCCTTGTTCGGCAGTTGGCTAAATTTGTTCTGGGTTTGCATTTGTTTTGCCTTCTTCCTTTTCAAATTTTGTATTCTGACTCCATCCAAAAAAGAGGTTAGGCAGAGTATTCATAATGCAATAAAAAACACAGCACATTGGTGTTTCATGCTTATAAATAGACAGAAAACTCGAAGGAGGTGAGTTTTTGTGTTTTGGAACATGAAATTTTACCCTTTTGCCGAGGGGACAGCTAGGAATTCCCTCCAAATCGAGTGTGAATGGGATTTTCAGGTGTATTCAATTCCCTGCATTCAAGTCTCTTCATTGGCAATTTCCTAAATTGTTCTTGGTTTGCGTTTGTTTTGCCTTCTTCCTTTCCAAATTTTGTATTCTGACTCCATCCAAAAAAGAGGTTAGGCAGAGTATTCATAATGAAATAAAAAACATAGCACATTGGCGTTTCATGCCAGGAAAACTACACGCAACTCGACCAAGGAGAGTTTTTGTGTTTTGGAAAATGAAGTGTAAGCATTCTGCTGAGGGGACAGATAGGAATTCCCTCCAAATCGAGTGTGATTGGGATTTTCAGGTGTATTCAATCAGCAGCATTCAAGTTCTTTGTTCAGCAGTTGGCTAAATTTGTTCTGGGTTTGCGTTTGTTTTGCCTTCTTCCTTTTCAAATTTTGTATTCTGACTCCATCCAAAAAAGAGGTTAGGCAGAGTATTCATAATGAGAAAAAATCACAGCACATTGGCGTTTCATGCTTATAAATCGACAGAAAACTCGAAGGAGGTGAGTTTTTGTGTTTTGGAACATGATATTTTACCCTTTTGCTGAGGGGACAGCTAGGAATTCCCTCCAAATCGAGTGTGAATGGGATTTTCAGCTGTAATCAATCAGCAGCATTCAGGTTTCTTGTTTGGCAATTTCCTGAATTTGTTCTGGGTTTGCCTTTGTTTTGCCTTCTTCCTTTCCAAATTTTGTATTCTTCCCCATACTAAAAATAGGTTAGGCAGAGTATTCATAATGAAATAAAAAACACAACACATTGGCCTTTCATGCAAGGAAAACTACAGGCTGCACGACCATGGTGAGTTTTTGTGTTTTGGAGAAAATAATGTAACCATTTTGCCGAGGTTACAGCTAGGAATTCCCTCCAAATCGAGTGTGAATTGGATTTTCAGGTATATTCTATTAGAAGCATTCAGGTTTTTTGACTGGCAATTTCCTAAATTTGTCTGGGCTTGCGTTTCTTTTGCCTTCTTGCTGACGAAATTTTGTATTCTGACTCCATACAAAAAAGAGGTTAGGCAGAGTATTCATAATGAAATAAAAGACACAGCACACTGGCATTTCATGATAGGAAAACTACACGCAACTCGACCAAGGAGCATTTTTGTGTTTTGTAAAAAGAAGTGTAAGCATTTTGCCGATGGGACAGCAAGGAATTCCATCCAAATCGAGTTGAATGGGATTTTCAGGTGTATTCAATCTGCTGCATTCATGTTCCTTGTTTAGCAATTTCCTAAATTTGCTCTGGGTTTGCCTTTGTTTTGCCTTCTTCCTTTTCAAATTTTGTATTCTAATTCCATACAAAAAAGAGCTTAGGCAGAGTATTCATAATGAAATAAAAAACACAGCACATTGGCGTTTCATGCTTATAAATCGACAGAAAACTCAAATACGGTGTGTTTTTGTGTTTTGGAACATGAAATTGTACCCTTTTGCCGAGGGGACAGCTAGGAATTCCCTCCAAATCGAGTGTGAATGGGATTTTCAGGTGTATTCAATCCGCAGCATTCAGGTTCCTTGACTGGCAATTTCCTAAATTTGCTCTGGGTTTGCCTTTGTTTTGCCTTCTTCCTTTTCAAATTTTGTATTCTAATTCCATACAAAAAAGAGGTTAGGCAGAGTATTCATAATGCAATAAAAAACACTGCACATTGGCGTTTCATGCTTATAAATCGACAGAAAACTCAAAGACGGTGTGTTTTTGTGTTTGGAACATGAAATTTTACCCTTTAGCCGAGGGGACAGCTAGGAATTCCCTCCACATCAAGTGTGAATGGGATTTTCAGGTGTATGCAATCCGCAGCATTCAGGTTTCTTGTTTGGCAATTTCCTAAATGTGTTAGGGGTTTGCGTTTGTTTTGCCTTCTTCCTTTCCAAATGTTGTATTCTGATCCATACAAAAAAGAGCTTAGGCAGAGTATTCATAATGAAATAAAAAACACAGCACATTGGCGTTTCATGCTAGGAAAACTACAGGCTGCTCGACCAAGGAGAATTTTTGTTTTTGGAAAAATAATGTAACTATTTTGCCAAGGGGACAGCTAGGAATTCCCTCCAAATCGAGTGTGAATGGGATTTTCAGGTGTATTCAATCAGCAGCATTCAGGTCTCTTCATTGACAATTTCCTAAATTTGTTCTGGGTTTGCGTTTGTTTTGCCTTCTTCCTTTCCAAATTTTGTATTCTGACTCCATACCAAAAAGAGGTTAGGCAGAGTATTAATAATGGAATAAAAAACACAGCACATTTGCGTTTCATGCTAAAAAATCTACAGGTAAATTAACCAAGGAGAGTTTTTGTGTTTTGGAAAAAGAAATGTAACCATTTTGCACAGGGAAAAGCTAGGAATTCCCTCCAAATCGAGTGTGAATGGGATTTTCAGGTGTATTCATTCCTCAGCATTCAGGTCTCTTGATTGGCAATTTCCTAACTTTGTTCTGGGTTTGCGTTTGTTTTGCCTTCTTCCTTTCCAAATTTTGTATTCTGCTTCCATACAAAAAAGAGGTTAGGCAGAGTTTTCATAATGAAGTAAAAAACACAGCACATTTGCTTTTCATGCTAGGAAAACTACACGCAACTCGAGCAATGAGAGTTTTTGTGTTTTGGAAAAAGAAGTGTAAGCATTTTGCCGAGGGAACAGCTAGGAATTCCCTCCAAATCGAGTGTGAATGGGATTTTCAGGTGTATTCAATCCGCAGCATTCAGGTTTCTTGATTGGCAGTTTCCTATATTTGTTCTGGCTTTCCGTTGGTTTTGCCTTCTTCCTTTCCAAATTTTGTATTCTTTCCCCATACAAAAAATAGGTTAGGCAGAGTATTCATAATGGAATAAAAAACACAGCACATTGGCATTTCATGCTAGGAAATCTACAGGTAACTTGACCAAGGACAGTTTTTGTGTTTGAACATGAAATTTTACCCTTTTGCTGAGGTTACAGCTAGGAATTCCCTCCAAATCGAGTGTGAATGGGATTTTCAGGTGTAATCAATCAGCAGCATTCAGGTTTCTTGTTTGCCAGTCTACTGAATTTGTTCTGGGTTTGTGTTGTTTCGCCTTCTTCCCTTCCAAATTTTGAATTCTGACTCCATCCAAAAAAGAGCTTAGGGAGAATATTCATAATGAAATATAAAACATAGCACATTGGCGTTTCATGATAGGAAAACTACACGCAACTCGAACAATGAGAGTTTTTGTGTTTTGGAAAAAGAAGTGTAAGCATTCTGCTGAGGGGACAGCTAGGAATTCCCTCCAAATCGAGTGTCAATGGGATTTTCAGGTGTATTCAATCAGCAGCATTCAGGTTCCTTGTTCGGCAGTTGGCTAAATTTGTTCTGGGTTTGCGTTTGTTTTGCCTTCTTCCTTTCCAAATTTTGCATCCTAATTCCATACAATGAAGAGGTTAGGCAGAGTGTAACTAATGAAACAAAAAACAGAGCACATTTTCTTTTCATGCTTATAAATCGACAGAAAACTCGAAGAAGGTGTGTTTTTGTGTTTTGGAACATGAAATTTTAAACTTTTGCCAAGGGGACAGCTAGGAATTCCCTGCAAATCGAGTGTGAATGGGATTTTCAGGTGTATTCAATTCCCTGCATTCAAGTCTCTTCATTGGCAATTTCGAAAATTGTTCTTGGTTTGCGTTTCTTTTGCCTTCTTCCTTTCCAAATTTTGTATTCTGACTCCATCCAAAAAAGAGGTTAGGCAGAGTATTCATAATGAAATAAATAACACAGCACACTGACATTTCATGATAGGAAAACTACACGCAACTCGACCAAGGAGCGTTTTTGTATTTTGTAAAAAGAAATGTAAGCATTTTGCCGACGGGACAGCTAGGAATTCCCCCAAAATCGAGTGTGAATGTGATTTTCAGGTGTATTCAATCTGCTGCATTCAGGTTCCTTGTTTGGCAATTTCCAAAATTTGCTCTGGGTTTGCCTTTGTTTTGCCTTCTTCCTATTCAAATTTTGTATTCTAATTCCATACTAAAAAGAGCTTAGGCAGAGTATTCATAATGCAATAAAAAACACAGCACATTGGTGTTTCATGTTTATAAATCAACAGAAATCTCGAAGAAGGTGTGTTTTTGTGTTTTGGAACATGAAATTTTATCCTTTTGCCGAGGGGACAGCTAGGAATTCCCTCCATATCGAATGTAAATGGGATTTTCAGGTGTATTCAATCTGCAGCATTCAGGTTTCTTGTTTGGCAATTTCCTAAATGTGTTCAGGGTTTGCTTTTGTTTTGCCTTCTTCCTTTCCAAATTTTGTATTCTGACTACATACAAAAAAAGCTTAGGCAGAGTATTCATAGTGAAATAAAAAACAGAGCACATTGGCGTTTCATGCTAGGAAAGCTAAAGCAACTCGACCAAGGAGAATTTTTGTGTTTTGGAAAAATAATGTAACCATTTTGCCGAGGGGACAGCTAGGAATTCCCTCCAAATCGAGTGTGAATGGGATTTTCAGGTGTATTCAATCAGCAGCATTCAGGTCTCTTCATTGGCAATTTCCTAAATTTGTTCTGGGTTTGCCTTTGTTTTGCCTTCTTCCTTTCAAAATTTTGTATTCTGACTCCATCCAAAAAAGAGGTTCGGCAGAGTATTCATAATGAAATAAAAAACACAGCACATTATCATTTCATGCTTATAAATCGAAAGAAAACTCGAAGAAGGTGTGCTTTTGTGGTTTGGAACATGAAATTTTACCCTTTTGCAGAGGGGACAGCTAGGAATTCCCTCCAAATCGAGTGTGAATGGGATTTTCAGGTGTAATAAATCAGCAGCATTCAGGTTTCTTGTTTGCCAATCTACTCAATTTGTTCTGGGTTTGTGTTGTTTCGCCTTCTTCCCTTCCAAATTTTGTATTCTGACTCCATCCTAAAAAGAGGTTAGGCAGAGTATTCATAATGAAATAAAAAACATAGCACATTGGCGTTTCATGATAGGAAAACTACACGCAACTCGGCCAAGGAGAGTTTTTGTGTTTTGGAAAAAGAAGTGTAAGCATTCTGCCGAGAGGACAACTAGGAATTCCCTCCAAATCGAGTGTGAATGGGATTTTCAGGTGTATTCAATTCCCTGCATTCAAGTCTCTTCATTGGCAATTTCGAAAATTGTTCTTGGTTTGCGTTTCTTTTGCCTTCTTCCATTCAAAATTTTGAATTTTGACTCCATCCAAAAAAGAGCTTAGGCAGAGTATTCATAATATAATAAAAAACACAGCACACTGGCATTTCATGATAGGAAAACTACACGCAACTCGACCAAGGAGCGTTTTTGTGTTTTGTAAAAGAAATGTCAGCATTTTGCCGAGGGGACAGCTAGGAATTCCCCCCAAATCGAAAGTGAATGGGATTTTCAGGTGTATTCAATCAGCAGCATTCAGGTTTCTTGTTTGGCAATTTCCTAAATTTCCTCTGGGTTTGCCTTTGTTTTGCTTTCTTCCTTTTCAAATTTTGTATTCTAATTCCATACAAAAAAGAGCTTAGGCAGAGTATTCATAATGCAATAAAAAACACAGAACATTGGCGTTTCATGCTTAAAAATCAACAGAAATCTCGAAGAAGGTGTGTTTTTGTGTTTTGGAACATGGAATTTTATCCTAGGAATTCCCTCCAAATCGAGTGTGAATGGGATTTTCAGGTGTATTCAATCTGCAGCATTCAGGTCAGTTCATTGACAATTTCCTAAATTTGTTCTGGGTTTGCGTTTGTTTTGCCTTCTTCCTTTCCAAATGTATTCTGACTCCATACAAAAAAGAGCTTAGGCAGAGTATTCACAATGAAATAAAAAACACAGCACATTATCGTTTCATGCTTATAAATCGAAAGAAAACTCGAAGAAGGTGTGCTTTTGTGTTTTGGAACATGACATTTTACCCTTTTGCCGAGGGGACAGCTAGGATTTCCCTCCACATAGAGTGTGAATGGGATTTTCAGGAGTAATCAATCAGCAGCATTCAGGTTTCTTGTTTGCCAGTCTACTCAATTTGTTCTGGGTTTGTGTTTTTTTGCCTTCTTCCTTTCCAAATTTTGTATTCTGACTCCATCCAAAAAAGAGCTTAGGGAGAATATTCATAATGAAATAAAAAACATAGCACATTGGCGTTTCATGCTAGGAAAGATACAGGCAGCTCGGCCAAGGTGAGATTTTGTGTTTTGGAAAAAGAAATGTAACTAATTTACTGAGGGGACAGCTAGGAATTCCCTGCAAATCGAGTGTGAATAGGATTTTCAGGTGTATTCAATCCGCAGCATTCAGGTTTCTTGTTTGGCAATTTCCTAAATTTGTTCTGGGTTTGCGTTTGTATTGCCTTCTTCCTTTCCAAATTTTGAATTCTGACTCCATACAAAAAAGAGGTTAGGGAGAGTATACATAATGAAAGAAAAAAAAACAGCACATCGGTGTTTTATGCTAGCAAAACTACACGCAACTCGACCAAGGAGAGTTTTTGTGTTTTGAGAATATAAAGTGCAACTAATTTTCCGAGGGGACAGCTAGGAATT
Organism: Sylvilagus floridanus; assembly: GCA_949820135.1. Taxonomy (NCBI): domain Eukaryota; kingdom Metazoa; phylum Chordata; class Mammalia; order Lagomorpha; family Leporidae; genus Sylvilagus; species Sylvilagus floridanus. The sequence goes on along the minus strand of CATKVR010000006.1, from coordinate 120,031 downwards.
CCCTCCAAACCAAGTGTGAAAGGGATTTTCAGGTGCATTCTTTCAGCAGCATTCAGGTTTCTGGATTGGTGATATCCTAAATTTGTTCTAGTTTTGCGTTGGTTTGCCCTCTTCCTTTCCAAGTTTTGTATTCTGACTCCATACAAAAAAGATGTTAGGCAGAGTATTCATAATGAAATAAAAAACATAGCACATTGGCGTTTCATGCTAGGAAAGATACAGGCAGCTCGGCCAAGGTGAGATTTTGTGTTTTGGAAAAAGAAATGTAACCATTTTGCCAAGAGGACAGCTAGGAATTCCCTCCAAATCGAGTTTGAATGGGATTTTCAGGTGTATTCAATCCATAGCATTCAGGTTCCTTGACTGGCAATTTCCTAAATTTGTTCTGGGTTTCCCTCTGTTTTGCCTTCTTCCTTTTCAAATTTTGTATTCTGATTCCATGCAATGAAGAGGTTAGGTAGAGTATTCATAATGAAATAATAAACACAGCACATTGGCGTTTCATGCTTATAAATCTGCAGAAAATTCAAAGAAGGTGTGTTTTTGTGTTTTAGAGAAAGAAATGTAAGCATTTTGCTGAGGGGACAGCTAGGAATTCCCTTCAAATCGAGTGTGAATGGGATTTTCAGGTGTATTCAATCAGCAGCATTCAGGTTTCTTGTTTGGTAATTTCGTAAATTTGTTCTGGGTTTGCGTTTGTTTTGCCTTCTCCCTTTCCAAATTTTGTATTCTGACTCCATATAAAAAAGAAGTTAGACAGAAGTATTCATAATGATATAAAAAACACAGCATATTGGTTTTTCATGCTGGGAAAACTACAGGCAACTCAACCAAGGAGAGTTTTTGTGTTTTGGAAAAAGAAATGTAACCATTGTGCCAATTGGACAGCTAGGAATTTCCTCCAAATCGAGTGTGAATGGGATTTTCAGGTGTATTCAATCAGCAGCATTAAGGTTTCTTCTTTGGCAATTTCCTAATTTTTGGGGGGTTTGCGTTTGTTTTGCCTTTTTCCTTTGCAAATTTTGTATTCTGACTCCATACAAAAAAGAGGTTAGGCAGAGTATTCATAATGAAATAAAAAACATAGCACATTGGCATTTCATGCTATGAAAGATACTGGGAACTCGGAAAAGGTGAGTTTTTGTGTTTTGGAAAAAGAAATGTAACCATTTTGCCAAGGGGACAGCTAGGAATTCCCTAAAATCGAGTTTTAATTGGATTTTCAGGTGTCTTCAATCCGTAGCATTCAGGTTTCTTGATTGGCAATATCCTAAATTTGTTATAGGTTTGCTTTTGTTTTTCCTTCTTCCTTTCCAAATTTTGTATTCTGACTCCATAGAAAAAAGAGGTTTGGCAGAGTAATCATAATGAAATAAAAAACACAGCACATTGGCGTTTCATGCTAGCAAAACTGCCCTCAACTCGACCAAGATGAGTTTTTGTGTTTTGGAAATAAAATGTAACTAATTTACTGAGGGGACAGCTAGGAATTCCCTTCAAATCGAGTGTGAATGGGATTTTCAGGTGTATTCAATCAGCAGCATTCAGGTTTCTTGCTTGGCAATTTCCTAAATTTGTTCTGGGTTTGCGTTTGTTTTGCCTTCTTCCTTTCCAAATTTTGTATTCTGACTCCATACAAAAAAGAGGTTAGGCAGAGTATTCATAATGAAATAAAAAACACAGCACATTGGCGTTTCATGCTAGGAAAGCTACACGCAACTCGACCAAGGTGAGTTTTTGTGTTTTGGAAAAAGAAATGTAACCTTTTTGCTGAGGTGACAGCTAGGAATTCCCGCCAAATCGAGTGTGAATGGGATGTTCAGGTGTATTCAATCAGCAGCATTCAGGTTTCTTGTTTGGCAATTTCCTGAATCTGTTCTGGGTTTGCCTTTGTTTTGCCTTCTTCCTTTCCAAATTTTGTACTCCGACTCCATACAAAAAAGAGGTTAGGCAGAGTATTGATAATGAAATAAAAAACACAGCACATTGGCGTTTCATGATAGGAAAGCTACAGGCAACTAGTCGAAGGTGAGTTTTTGTGTTTTGCAAAAAGAAATGTAACCTTTTTGCCGATGGGACAGCTAGGAATTCCCTCCAAATCGAGTGTGAATGGGATTTTCAGGTGTATTCAATGAGCAGCATTCAGATTCCTTGATTGGCATTTTCCTGAATTTGTTCTGGGTTTGAGTTTGTTTTGACATATTCCTTTGCAAATTTTGTATTCTGACTCCTACCAAAAAGAGATTAGGCAGAGTATTCATAATGAAATAAAAACACAGCACATTGGCATTTCATGGTAGCAAAACTACAGGCAGCTCGACCAAGGTGAGTTTTTGTATTTTGGAAATAAAATGTAACTAATTTACTGAGGGGACAGCTAAGAATTCCCTCCAAATCGAGTGTGAATGGGATTTTCAAGTGTATTCAAACAGCAGCATTCAGGTTTCTTGTATAGCAATTTCCTAACTTTGCTCTGGGTTTGCCTTTGTTTTGCCCACTTCCTTTCCAAATTTTGTATTCCAATTCCAAACAATCAAGAGTTTAGGCAGAGTTTTCATAATGAAATAAAAAACACAGCACATTGGCGTTTCATGCTAGGAAAACTACACGCAATCGAACAATGAGAGTTTTTGTGTTTTGGAAAAAGAAATGTAACCATTTTGCTGAGGGGACAGCTAGGAATTCCCTCCAAATTGAGTGTGAATTTGATTTGCAGGTGTATTCAATTAGCAGCATTCTGGTTTCTTGTTTGGCAATTTCCTAAATTTTTTTGGGGGTGCTTTTGTTTGCCTTCTTCCTTTCCAAATTTTGAATTCTGACTCCATACAAAAAAGAGCTTAGGCAGAGTATTCATAATGAAAGAAAAAAAAACAGCACATCGGTGTTTTATGCTAGCAAAACTACACGCAACTCGACCAAGGAGAGTTTTTGTGTTTTGAGAATATATAGTGCAACTAATTTTCCAAGGGGACAGCTAGGAATTCCCTCCAAACCAAGTGTGAAAGGGATTTTCAGGTGCATTCTTTCAGCAGCATTCAGGTTTCTGGATTGGCAATTTCCTGAATTTGTTCTTGGTTTGTGTTTGTTTTGCCTTCTTCCTTTCCAAATTTTGTATTCTGACTCCATACAAAAAAGAGGTTAGGCAGAGTATTCATAATGAAATAAAAAACACAGCACATTGTCGTTTCATGCTAGCAAAATTACAGGCAACTCTGCCAAGGTGAGTTTTTGTGTTTTGGAAATAGAAATATAACCATTTTGCCGAGGGGACAGCTAGGAATTCCCTCCAAATCGAGTGTGAATTTGATTTTCAGGTGTATTCAATCAGCAGCATTCAGTTCCTTGATTGGCATTTTCCTAAATATGTTCTGGGTTTGAGTTTGTTTTGATATCTTCCTTTCCTAAATTTGTATTCTGACTCCTTACCAAAAAGTGGTTAGGCAGAGTATTCATAATGAAATAAAAAACACAACATATTGATGTTACATGCTAGGAAATCTACAAGTAATTCGACCAAGGAGAGTTTTTTGTTTTGGAACATGAAATTTTAACCTTTTGCCGAGGGGACAGCTAGGAATTCCCTCCACATAACGTGAAAATGGGATTTTCAGGTGTATTCAATCAGCAGCATTCAGGTTTCTTGTTTGGCAATTTTTAACTTTACTCTGGGTTTGCATGTTTTGCCCACTTCCTTTCCAAATTTTGTATTCCAATTCCAAGCAATCAAGAGTTTAGGCAAAGTTTTCATAATGAAATAAAAAACACAGCACATTGGCGTTTCAGGCTAGCAAAACTGACCGCAACTCGACCAACATGAGTTTTTGTGTTTTGGAAATAAAATGTAACGATTTTTCCGAGGAGACAGCTAGGAATTCCCTCCAAACCAAGTGTGAAAGGGATTTTCAGGTGCATTCTTTCAGCAGCATTCAGGTTTCTGGATTGGTGATATCCTAAATTTGTTCTAGGTTTGCATTGGTTTGCCCTCTTCCTTTCCAAATTTTGTATTCTGACTCCATACAAAAAAGATGTTAGGCAGAGAATTCATAATGAAATAAAAAACATAGCACATTGGCGTTTCATGCTAGGAAAGATACAGGCAGCTCGGCCAAGGTGAGATTTTGTGTTTTGGAAAAAGAAATGTAACTAATTTACTGAGGGGACAGCTAGGAATTCCCTGCAAATCGAGTGTGAATGGGATTTTCAGGTGTATTCAATCCGCAGCATTCAGGTTTCTTGTTTGGCAATTTCCTAAATTTGTTCTGGGTTTGCGTTTGTTTTGCCTTCTTTCTTTCCAAATTTTGTACTCCGACTCCATACAAAAAAGAGGTTAGGCAGAGTATTGATAATGAAATAAAAAACACAGCACATTGGCGTTTCATGATAGGAAAGCTACAGGCAACTAGTCGAAGATGAGTTTTTGTGTTTTGCAAAAAGAAATGTAACCTTTTTGCCGATGGGACAGCTAGGAATTCCCTCCAAATCGAGTGTGAATGGGATTTTCAGGTGTATTCAATGAGCAGCATTCAGATTCCTTGATTGGCATTTTCCTGAATTTGTTCTTGGATTGAGTTTGTTTTGACATATTCCTTTGCAAATTTTGTATTCTGACTCCATCCAAAAAGAGATTAGGCAGAGTATTCATAATGAAATAAAAACACAGCACATTGGCATTTCATGGTAGCAAAACTACAGGCAGCTCGACCAAGGTGAGTTTTTGTATTTTGGAAATAAAATGTAACTAATTTACTGAGGGGACAGCTAAGAATTCCCTCCAAATCGAGTGTGAATGGGATTTTCAAGTGTATTCAAACAGCAGCATTCAGGTTTCTTGTATAACAATTTCCTAAATTTGTTCTGGGTTTGCCTTTGTTTTGCCTCTTCCTTTCGAAATTTTGTATTCCGACTCCATACAAAAAAGAGGTTAGGCAGAGTATTCATAATGAAATAAAAAACACAGCACATTGGCGTTTCATGCTAGGAAAACTACACGCAACTCGAACAATGAGAGTTTTTGTGTTTTGGAAAAAGAAATGTAACCATTTTGCTGAGGGGACAGCTAGGAATTCCCTCCAAATTGAGTGTGAATTTAATTTGCAGGTGTATTCAATTAGCAGCATTCTGGTTTCTTGTTTGGTAATTTCCTAAATTTTTTTTGGGTTTGCTTTTGTTTGCCTTCTTCCTTTCCAAATTTTGAATTCTGACTCCATACAAAAAAGAGGTTAGGCAGAGTATACATAATGAAAGAAAAAAAAACAGCACATCGGTGTTTTATGCTAGCAAAACTACACGCAACTCGACCAAGGAGAGTTTTTGTGTTTTGAGAATATAAAGTGCAACTAATTTTCCGAGGGGACAGCTAGGAATTCCCTCTAAACCAAGTGTGAAAGGGATTTTCAGGTGCATTCTTTCAGCAGCATTCAGGTTTCTGGATTGGTGATATCCTAAATTTGTTCTAGGTTTGCATTGGTTTGCCCTCTTCCTTTCCAAATTTTGTATTCTGACTCCATACAAAAAAGATGTTAGGCAGAGTATTCATAATGAAATAAAAAACATAGCACATTGGCGTTTCATGCTAGGAAAGATACAGGCAGCTCGGCCAAGGTGAGATTTTGTGTTTAAAAAAGAAATGTAACCATTTTGCCAAGAGGACAGCTAGGAATTCCCTCCAAATCGAGTTTGAATGGGATTTTCAGGTGTATTCAATCCATAGCATTCAGGTTCCTTGACTGGCAATTTCCTAAATTTGTTCTGGGTTTCCCTCTGTTTTGCCTTCTTCCTTTTCAAATTTTGTATTCTGATTCCATGCAATGAAGAGGTTAGGTAGAGTATTCATAATGAAATAATAAACACAGCACATTGGCGTTTCATGCTTATAAATCTGCAGAAAATTCCAAGAAGGTGTGTTTTTGTGTTTTGGAGAAAGAAATGTAAGCATTTTGCTGAGGGGACAGCTAGGAATTCCCTTCAAATCGAGTGTGAATGGGATTTTCAGGTGTATTCAATCAGCAGCATTCAGGTTTCTTGTTTGGTAATTTCGTAAATTTGTTCTGGGTTTGCGTTTGTTTTGCCTTCTCCCTTTCCAAATTTTGTATTCTGACTCCATATAAAAAAGAAGTTAGACAGAAGTATTCATAATGATATAAAAAACACAGCATATTGGTTTTTCATGCTGGGAAAACTACAGGCAACTCAACCAAGGAGAGTTTTTGTTTTTTGGAAAAAGAAATGTAACCATTGTGCCAATTGGACAGCTAGGAATTTCCTCCAAATCGAGTGTGAATGGGATTTTCAGGTGTATTCAATCCGCAGCATTCAGGTTTCTTGTTTGGCAATTTCCTAAATTTGTTCTGGGTTTGCGTTTGTTTTGCCTTCTTCCTTTCCAAATTTTGAATTCTGACTCCATACAATAAAGAGGTTAGGCAGAGTATTCATAATGAAATAAAAAACACAGCACATTGGCGTTTCATGCTAGGAAAGCTACACGCAACTCGACCAAGGTGAGTTTTTGTGTTTTGGAAAAAGAAATGTAACCTTTTTGCCGAGGGGACAGCTAGGAATTCTCGCCAAATCGAGTGTGAATGGGATGTTCAGGTGTATTCAATCAGCAGCATTCAGGTTTCTTGTTTGGCAATTTCCTGAATCTGTTCTGGGTTTGCCTTTGTTTTGCCTTCTTCCTTTTCAAATTTTGTATTCTGATTCCATGCAATGAAGAGGTTCGGTAGAGTATTCATAATGAAATAATAAACACAGCACATTGGCGTTTCATGCTTATAAATCTGCAGAAAATTCCAAGAAGGTGTGTTTTTGTGTTTTGGAGAAAGAAATGTAAGCATTTTGCTGAGGGGACAGTTAGGAATTCCCTTCAAATTGAGTGTGAATGGCATTTTCAGGTGTATTGAATCAGCAGCATTCAGGTTTCTTGTTTGGTAATTTCGTAAATTTGTTCTGGGTTTGCGTTTGTTTTGCCTTCTCCCTTTCCAAATTTTGTATTCTGACTCCATATAAAAAAGAAGTTAGACAGAAGTATTCATAATGATATAAAAAACACAGCATATTGGTTTTTCATGCTGGGAAAACTACAGGCAACACGACCAAGGAGAGTTTTTGTGTTTTGGAAAAAGAAATGTAAGCATTGTGCCAATTGGACAGCTAGGAATTTCCTCCAAATCGAGTGTGAATGGGATTTTCAGGTGTATTCAATCAGCAGCATTCAGGTTTCTTGTTTGGCAATTTCCTAATTTTTGGGTGGTTTAGTTTGTTTTGCCTTCTTCCTTTGCAAATTTTGTATTCTGACTCCATACAAAAAAGAGGTTAGGCAGAGTATTCATAATGAAATAAAAAACACAGCACATTGACATTTCATGCTGGGAAAGATACTGGGAACTCGGCCAAGGTGAGTTTTTGTGTTTTGGAAAAAGAAATGTAACCATTTTGCCGAGGGGACAGCTAGGAATTCCCTAAAATCGAGTTTTAATTGGATTTTCAGGTGTCTTCAATCCGTAGCATTCAGGTTTCTTGACTGGCAATATCCTAAATTTGTTACAGGTTTGCTTTTGTTTATCCTTCTTCCTTTCCAAATTTTGTATTCTGACACCATACAAAAAAGAGGTTTGGCAGAGTAATAATAATGAAATAAAAAACACAGCACATTGGCGATTCATGCTAGCAAAACTGCCCTCAACTCGACCAAGATGAGTTTTTGTGTTTTGGAAATAAAATGTAACTAATTTACTGAGGGGACAGCTAGGAATTCCTGCCAAATTGAGTGTGAATGGGATATTCAGGTGTATTCAATCAGCAGCATTCAGGTTTCTTGCTTGGTAATTTCGTAAATTTGTTCTGGGTTTGCGTTTGTTTTGCCTTCTTCCTTTCCAAATTTTGTATTCTGACTCCATACAAAAAAGAGGTTAGGCAGAGTATTCATAATGAAATAAAAAACACAGCACATTGGCGTTTCATGCTAGGAAAGCTACACGCAACTCGACCAAGGTGAGTTTTTGTGTTTTGGAAAAAGAAATGTAACCTTTTTGCTGAGGTGACAGCTAGGAATTCCCTCCAAATCGAGTGTGAATGGGATGTTCAGGTGTATTCAATCAGCAGCATTCAGGTTTCTTGTTTGGCAATTTCCTGAATTTGTTCTGGGTTTGCCTTTGTTTTGCCTTCTTCCTTTCCAAATTTTGTATTCCGACTCCATACAAAAAAGAGGTTAGGCAGAGTATTGATAATGAAATAAAAAACACAGCACATTGCCGTTTCATGATAGGAAAGCTAGAGGCAACTAGTCGAAGGTGAGTTTTTGTGTTTTGCAAAAAGAAATGTAACCTTTTTGCCGATGGGACAGCTAGGAATTCCCTCCAAATCGAGTGTGAATGGGATTTTCAGGTGTATTCAATGAGCAGCATTCAGATTCCTTGATTGGCATTTTCCTGAATTTGTTCTGGGTTTGAGTTTGTTTTGACATATTCCTTTGTAAATTTTGTATTCTGACTCCTACCAAAAAGAGATTAGGCAGAGTATTCATAATGAAATAAAAACACAGCACATTGGCATTTCATGGTAGCAAAACTACAGGCAGCTCGTCCAAGGTGAGTTTTTGCATTTTGGAAATAAAATGTAACTAATTTACTGAGGGGACAGCTAAGAATTCCCTCCAAATCGAGTGTGAATGGGATTTTCAGGTGTATTCAAACAGCAGCATTCAGGTTTCTTGTATAGCAATTTCCTAACTTTGCTCTGGGTTTGCCTTTGTTTTGCCCACTTCCTTTCCAAATTTTGTATTCCAATTCCAAACAATCAAGAGTTTAGGCAGAGTTTTCATAATGAAATAAAAAACACAGCACATTGGCGTTTCATGCTAGGAAAACTACACGCAACTCGAACAATGAGAGTTTTTGTGTTTTGGAAAAAGAAATGTAACCATTTTGCTGAGGGGACAGCTAGGAATTCCCTCCAAATTGAGTGTGAATTTGATTTGCAGGTGTATTCAATTAGCAGCATTCTGGTTTCTTGTTTGGCAATTTCCTAATTTTTGGGGGGTTTGCGTTTGTTTTGCCTTCTTCCTTTGCAAATTTTGTATTCTGACTCCATACAAAAAAGATGTTAGGCAGAGTATTCATAATGAAATAAAAAACATAGCACTTTGGCGTTTCTTGCTAAGAAAGATAGAGGCAGCTCGACCAAGGTGAGATTTTGTGTTTTGGAAAAAGAAATGTAACCATTTTGCCATGGGTACAGGTAGGAATTCCCTCCAAATCGAGTGTGAATGGGATTTTCAGGTGTATTCAATCCGTAGCATTCACGTTCCTTGACTGGCAATTTCCTAAATTTTTTCTGGGTTTGCCTTTGTTTTGCCTTCTTGCTTTCAAAATTTTGTATTCCGACTTCATACAAAAAAGAGGTTAGGCAAAGTATTCATAATGAAATAAAAAACACAGCACATTGGCGTTTCATGCTTATAAATCTGCAGAAAATTCCAAGAAGGTGTGTTTTTGTGTTTTGGAGAAAGAAATGTAAGCATTTTGCTGAGGGGACAGCTAGGAATTCCCTTCAAATCGAGTGTGAATGGCATTTTCAGGTGTATTCAATCAGCAGCATTCAGGTTTCTTGTTTGGTAATTTTGTAAATTTGTTCTGGGTTTGCGTTTGTTTTGCCTTCTCCCTTTCCAAATTTTGTATTCTGACTCCATATAAAAAGAAGTTAGACAGAAGTATTCATAATGAAATAAAAAACACAGCATATTGGTTTTTCATGCTGGAAAAACTACAGGCAACTTGACCAAGGAGAGTTTTTGTGTTTTGGAAAAAGAAATGTAAGCATTGTGCCAATTGGACAGCTAGGAATTTCCTCCAAATCGAGTGTGAATGGGATTTTCAGGTGTATTCAATCAGCAGCATTCAGGTTTCTTGTTTGGCAATATCCTAATTTTTGGGGGGTTTGCGTTTGTTTTGCCTTCTTCCTTTCCAAATTTTGTATTCTGACTCCATACAAAAAAGAGTTTAGGCAGAGTATTCATAATGAAATAAAAAACACGGCACACTGGCATTTCATGCTGGGAAAGATACTGGGAACTCGGCCAAGGTGAGTTTTTGTGTTTTGGAAAAAGAAATGTAACCATTTTGCCGAGGGGACAGCTAGAAATTCCCTAAAATCGAGTTTTAATTGGATTTTCAGGTGTCTTCAATCCATAGCATTCAGGTTTCTTGACTGGCAATATCCTAAATTTGTTATAGGTTTGCTTTTGTTTTTCCTTCTTCCTTTCCAAATTTTGTATTCTGACTCCATAGAAAAAAGAGGTTTGGCAGAGTAATCATAATGAAATAAAAAACACAGCACATTGGCGTTTCATGCTAGCAAAACTGCCCTCAACTCGACCAAGATGAGTTTTTGTGTTTTGGAAATAAAATGTAACTAATTTACTGAGGGGACAGCTAGGAATTCCCTGCAAATCGAGTGTGAATGGGATTTTCAGGTGTATTCAATCCGCGGCATTCAGGTTTCTTGTTTGGCAGTTTCCGAATTTTTTTCTAGGTTTGCGTTTGTTTTGCCTTCTTCCTTTGCAAATTTTGTATTCTGACTCCATACAAAAAAGAGGTCAGGCAGAGTATTCATAATGAAATAAAAAACACAGCACATTGGCGTTTCATGTTAGGAAAGCTACACGCAACTCGACCAAGGTGAGTTTTTGTGTTTTGGAAAAAGAAATGTAACCTTTTTGCTGAGGTGACAGCTAGGAATTCCCGCCAAATCGAGTGTGCATGGGATTTTCAGGTGTATTCAATCAGCAGCATTCAGGTTTCTTGTTTGGCAATTTCCTGAATCTGTTCTGGGTTTGCCTTTGTTTTGCCTTCTTCCTTTCCAAATTTTGTACTCCGACTCCATACAAAAAGAGGTTAAGCAGAGTATTGATAATGAAATAAAAACACAGCACATTGGTGTTTCATGATAGGAAAGCTACAGGCAACTAGTCGAAGATGAGTTTTTGTGTTTTGCAAAAAGAAATGTAACCTTTTTGCCAATGGGACAGCTAGGAATTCCCTCCAAATCGAGTGTGAATGGGATTTTCAGGTGTATTCAATGAGCAGCATTCAGTTTCCTTGATTGGCATTTTCCTGAATTTGTTCTGGGTTTGAGTTTGTTTTGACATACTCCTTTGCAAATTTTGTATTCTGACTCCTACCAAAAAGAGATTAGGCAGAGTATTCATAATGAATTAAAAACACAGCACATTGGCGTTTCATGCTTACAAATCAGCGGAAAATTCGTAGAAGGTGTGTTTTTGTGTTTTGGAGAAAGAAATGTAACCATTTTGCCTAGGGGATAGCTAGGAATTCCCTCCAAATCGAGTGTGAATGGGATTTTCAGGTGTATTCATTCCTCAGCATTCAGGTCTCTTGTATAGCAATTTCCTAAATTTGTTCTGGGTTTGCCTTTGTTTTGCCTTCTTCCTTTCGAAATTTTGTATTCCGACTCCATACAAAAAAGAGGTTAGGCAGAGTATTCATAATGAAATAAAAAACACAGCACATTGGCGTTTCATGCTAGGAAAACTACACGCAACTCGAACAATGAGAGTTTTTGTGTTTTGGAAAAAGAAATGTAACCATTTTGCTGAGGGGACAGCTAGGAATTCCCTCCAAATTGAGTGTGAATTTGATTTGCAGGTGTATTCAATTAGCAGCATTCTGGTTTCTTGTTTGGCAATTTCCTAAATTTTTTTGGGGTTTGATTTTGTTTGCCTTCTTCCTTTCCAAATTTTGAATTCTGACTCCATACAAAAAAGAGATTAGGCAGAGTATTCATAATGAAAGAAAAAAAAACAGCACATCGGTGTTTTATGCTAGCAAAACTACACGCAACTCGACCAAGGAGAGCTTTTGTGTTTTGAGAATATAAAGTGCAACTAATTTCCCGGGAGGACAGCTAGGAATTCCCTCCAAACCAAGTGTGAAAGGGATTTTCAGGTGCATTCTTTCAGCAGTATTCAGGTTTCTGGAATGGTGATATCCTAAATTTGTTCTAGGTTTGCGTTGGTTTGCCCTCTTCCTTTCCAAGTTTTGTATTCTGACTCCATACAAAAAAGATGTTAGGCAGAGTATTCATAATGAAATAAAAAACATAGCACATTGGCGTTTCATGCTAGGAAAGATACAGGCAGCTCGGCCAAGGTGAGATTTTGTGTTTTGGAAAAAGAAATGTAACCATTTTGCCAAGAGGACAGCTAGGAATTCCCTCCAAATCGAGTGTGAATGGGATTTTCAGGTGTATTCAATCAGCAGCATTCAGGTTCCTTGACTGGCAATTTCCTAAATTTTTTCTGGGTTTGCCTTTGTTTTGCCTTCTTCCTTTCGAAATTTTGTATTCCGATTTCATACAAAAAAGAGGTTAGGCGAAGTATTCATAATGAAATAAAAAACACAGCACATTGGCGTTTCATGCTTATAAATCTGCAGAAAATTCGAAGAAGGTGTGTTTTTGTGTTTTGGAGAAAGAAATGTAAGCATTTTGCTGAGGGGACAGCTAGGAATTCCCTTCAAATCGAGTGTGAATGGGATTTTCAGGTGTATTCAATCAGCAGCATTCAGGTTTCTTGTTTGGTAATTTCGTAAATTTGTTCTGGGTTTGCGTTTGTTTTGCCTTCTCCCTTTCCAAATTTTGTATTCTGACTCCATATAAAAAAGAAGTTAGACAGAAGTATTCATAATGAAATAAGAAACACAGCATATTGGTTTTTCATGCTGGAAAAACTACAGGCAACTCGACCAAGGAGAGTTTTTGTGTTTTGGAAAAAGAAATGTAAGCATTGTGCCAATTGGACAGCTAGGAATTTCCTCCAAATCGAGTGTGAATGGGATTTTCAGGTGTATTCAATCAGCAGCATTCAGGTTTCTTGTTTGGCAATATCCTAATTTTTGGGGGGTTTGCATTTATTTTGCCTTCTTCCTTTCCAAATTTTGTATTCTGACTCCATACAAAAAAGAGGTTAGGCAGAGTATTCATAATGAAATAAAAAACATAGCACATTGGCATTTCATGCTATGAAAGATACTGGGAACTCGGCCAAGGTGAGTTTTTGTGTTTTGGAAAAAGAAATGTAACCATTTTGCCGAGGGGACAGCTAGGAATTCCCTAAAATCGAGTTTTAATTGGATTTTCAGGTGTCTTCAATCCATAGCATTCAGGTATATTGATTGGCAATATCCTAAATTTGTTATAGGTTTGCTTTTGTTTTTCCTTCTTCCTTTCCAAATTTTGTATTCTGACTCCATAGAAAAAAGAGGTTTGGCAGAGTAATCATAATGAAATAAAAAACACAGCACATTGGCATTTCATGCTAGCAAAACTGCCCTCAACTCGACCAAGATGAGTTTTTGTGTTTTGGAAATAAAATGTAACTAATTTACTGAGGGGACAGCTAGGAATTCCCTTCAAATCGAGTGTGAATGGCATTTTCAGGTGTATTCAATCAGCAGCATTCAGGTTTCTTGTTTGGTAATTTTGTAAATTTGTTCTGGGTTTGCGTTTGTTTTGCCTTCTCCCTTTCCAAATTTTGTATTCTGACTCCATATAAAAAAGAAGTTAGACAGAAGTATTCATAATGAAATAAAAAACACAGCATATTGGTTTTTCATGCTGGAAAAACCACAGGCAACTTGACCAAGGAGAGTTTTTGTGTTTTGGAAAAAGAAATGTAAGCATTGTGCCAATTGGACAGCTAGGAATTTCCTCCAAATCGAGTGTGAATGGGATTTTCAGGTGTATTCAATCAGCAGCATTCAGGTTTCTTGTTTGGCAATATCCTAATTTTTGGGGGGTTTGCGTTTGTTTTGCCTTCTTCCTTTCCAAATTTTGTATTCTGACTCCATACAAAAAAGAGTTTAGGCAGAGTATTCATAATGAAATAAAAAACACAGCACATTGGCGTTTCATGCTGGGAAAGATACTGGGAACTCGGCCAAGGTGAGTTTTTGTGTTTTGGAAAAAGAAATGTAACCATTTTGCCGAGGGGACAGCTAGGAATTCCCTAAAATCGAGTTTTAATTGGATTTTCAGGTGTCTTCAATCCATAGCATTCAGGTTTCTTGATTGGCAAAATCCTAAATTTGTTATAGGTTTGCTTTTGTTTTTCCTTCTTCCTTTCCAAATTTTGTATTCTGACTCCATAGAAAAAAGAGGTTTGGCAGAGTAATCATAATGAAATAAAAAACACAGCACATTGGCGTTTCATGCTAGCAAAACTGCCCTCAACTCGACCAAGATGAGTTTTTGTGTTTTGGAAATAAAATGTAACTAATTTACTGAGGGGACAGCTAGGAATTCCCTGCAAATCGAGTGTGAATGGGATTTTCAGGTGTATTCAATCCGCGGCATTCAGGTTTCTTGTTTGGCAGTTTCCGAATTTTTTTCTAGGTTTGCGTTTGTTTTGCCTTCTTCCTTTGCAAATTTTGTATTCTGACTCCATACAAAAAAGAGGTCAGGCAGAGTATTCATAATGAAATAAAAAACACAGCACATTGGCGTTTCATGCTAGGAAAGCTACACGCAACTCGACCAAGGTGAGTTTTTGTGTTTTGGAAAAAGAAATGTAACCTTTTTGCTGAGGTGACAGCTAGGAATTCCCGCCAAATCGAGTGTGCATGGGATTTTCAGGTGTATTCAATCAGCAGCATTCAGGTTTCTTGTTTGGCAATTTCCTGAATCTGTTCTGGGTTTGCCTTTGTTTTGCCTTCTTCCTTTCCAAATTTTGTACTCCGACTCCATACAAAAAAGTGGTTAGGCAGAGTATTGATAATGAAATAAAAACACAGCACATTGGTGTTTCATGATAGGAAAGCTACAGGCAACTAGTCGAAGATGAGTTTTTGTGTTTTGCAAAAAGAAATGTAACCTTTTTGCCAATGGGACAGCTAGGAATTCCCTCCAAATCGAGTTTGAATGGGATTTTCAGGTGTATTCAATGAGCAGCATTCAGTTTCCTTGATTGGCATTTTCCTGAATTTGTTCTGGGTTTGAGTTTGTTTTGACATACTCCTTTGCAAATTTTGTATTCTGACTCCTACCAAAAAGAGATTAGGCAGAGTATTCATAATGAAATAAAAACACAGCACATTGGCGTTTCATGCTTATAAATCAGCGGAAAATTCGTAGAAGGTGTGTTTTTGTGTTTTGGAGAAAGAAATGTAACCATTTTGCCTAGGGGATAGCTAGGAATTCCCTCCAAATCGAGTGTGAATGGGATTTTCAGGTGTATTCATTCCTCAGCATTCAGGTCTCTTGTATAGCAATTTCCTAAATTTGTTCTGGGTTTGCCTTTGTTTTGCCTTCTTCCTTTCGAAATTTTGTATTCCGACTCCATACAAAAAAGAGGTTAGGCAGAGTATTCATAATGAAATAAAAAACACAGCACATTGGCGTTTCATGCTAGGAAAACTACACGCAACTCGAACAATGAGAGTTTTTGTGTTTTGGAAAAAGAAATGTAACCATTTTGCTGAGGGGACAGCTAGGAATTCCCTCCAAATTGAGTGTGAATTTGATTTGCAGGTGTATTCAATTAGCAGCATTCTGGTTTCTTGTTTGGCAATTTCCTAAATTTTTTTGGGGTTTGATTTTGTTTGCCTTCTTCCTTTCCAAATTTTGAATTCTGACTCCATACAAAAAAGAGATTAGGCAGAGTATTCATAATGAAAGAAAAAAAAACAGCACATCGGTGTTTTATGCTAGCAAAACTACACGCAACTCGACCAAGGAGAGCTTTTGTGTTTTGAGAATATAAAGTGCAACTAATTTCCCGGGAGGACAGCTAGGAATTCCCTCCAAACCAAGTGTGAAAGGGATTTTCAGGTGCATTCTTTCAGCAGTATTCAGGTTTCTGGAATGGTGATATCCTAAATTTGTTCTAGGTTTGCGTTGGTTTGCCCTCTTCCTTTCCAAGTTTTGTATTCTGACTCCATACAAAAAAGATGTTAGGCAGAGTATTCATAATGAAATAAAAAACATAGCACATTGGCGTTTCATGCTAGGAAAGATACAGGCAGCTCGGCCAAGGTGAGATTTTGTGTTTTGGAAAAAGAAATGTAACCATTTTGCCAAGAGGACAGCTAGGAATTCCCTCCAAATCGAGTGTGAATGGGATTTTCAGGTGTATTCAATCAGCAGCATTCAGGTTCCTTGACTGGCAATTTCCTAAATTTTTTCTGGGTTTGCCTTTGTTTTGCCTTCTCCCTTCGAAATTTTGTATTCCGACTTCATACAAAAAAGAGGTTAGGCGAAGTATTCATAATGAAATAAAAAACACAGCACATTGGCGTTTCATGCTTATAAATCTGCAGAAAATTCGAAGAAGGTGTGTTTTTGTGTTTTGGAGAAAGAAATGTAAGCATTTTGCTGAGGGGACAGCTAGGAATTCCCTTCAAATCGAGTGTGAATGGGATTTTCAGGTGTATTCAATCAGCAGCATTCAGGTTTCTTGTTTGGTAATTTCGTAAATTTGTTCTGGGTTTGCGTTTGTTTTGCCTTCTCCCTTTCCAAATTTTGTATTCTGACTCCATATAAAAAAGAAGTTAGACAGAAGTATTCATAATGAAATAAGAAACACAGCATATTGGTTTTTCATGCTGGAAAAACTACAGGCAACTCGACCAAGGAGAGTTTTTGTGTTTTGGAAAAAGAAATGTAAGCATTGTGCCAATTGGACAGCTAGGAATTTCCTCCAAATCGAGTGTGAATGGGATTTTCAGGTGTATTCAATCAGCAGCATTCAGGTTTCTTGTTTGGCAATATCCTAATTTTTGGGGGGTTTGCATTTATTTTGCCTTCTTCCTTTCCAAATTTTGTATTCTGACTCCATACAAAAAAGAGGTTAGGCATAGTATTCATAATGAAATAAAAAACATAGCACATTGGCATTTCATGCTATGAAAGATACTGGGAACTCGGCCAAGGTGAGTTTTTGTGTTTTGGAAAAAGAAATGTAACCATTTTGCCGAGGGGACAGCTAGGAATTCCCTAAAATCGAGTTTTAATTGGATTTTCAGGTGTCTTCAATCCATAGCATTCAGGTATATTGATTGGCAATATCCTAAATTTGTTATAGGTTTGCTTTTGTTTTTCCTTCTTCCTTTCCAAATTTTGTATTCTGACTCCATAGAAAAAAGAGGTTTGGCAGAGTAATCATAATGAAATAAAAAACACAGCACATTGGCGTTTCATGCTAGCAAAACTGCCCTCAACTCGACCAAGATGAGTTTTTGTGTTTTGGAAATAAAATGTAACTAATTTACTGAGGGGACAGCTAGGAATTCCCTGCAAATCGAGTGTGAATGGGATTTTCAGGTGTATTCAATCAGCAGCATTCAGGTTTCTTGTTTGGCAATTTCGTAAATTTGTTCTCGGTTTGCGTTTGTTTTGCCTTCTCCCTTTGCAAATTTTGTATTCTGACTCCATACAAAAAAGAGGTTTGGCAGAGTAATCATAATGAAATAAAAAACACAGCACATTGGCGTTTCATGCTAGCAAAACTGCCCTCAACTCGACCAAGATGAGTTTTTGTGTTTTGGAAATAAAATGTAACTAATTTTGCCGAGGGGACAGCTAGGAATTCCCTCCAAATCGAGTGTGAATGGGATTTTCAGGTGTATTCAATCCGCGGCATTCAGGTTTCTTGTTTGGCAGTTTCCGAATTTTTTTCTAGGTTTGCATTTGTTTTGCCTTCTTCCTTTGCAAATTTTGTATTCTGACTCCATACAAAAAAGAGGTTAGGCAGAGTATTCATAATGAAATAAAAAACACGGCACATTGGCGTTTCATGCTAGGAAAGCTACACGCAACTCGACCAAGGTGAGTTTTTGTGTTTTGGAAAAAGAAATGTAACCTTTTTGCTGAGGTGACAGCTAGGAATTCCCGCCAAATCGAGTGTGCATGGGATTTTCAGGTGTATTCAATCAGCAGCATTCAGGTTTCTTGTTTGGCAATTTCCTGAATCTGTTCTGGGTTTGCCTTTGTTTTGCCTTCTTCCTTTCCAAATTTTGTACTCCGACTCCATACAAAAAAGTGGTTAGGCAGAGTATTGATAATGAAATAAAAACACAGCACATTGGTGTTTCATGATAGGAAAGCTACAGGCAACTAGTCGAAGATAAGTTTTTGTGTTTTGCAAAAAGAAATGTAACCTTTTTGCCAATGGGACAGCTAGGAATTCCCTCCAAATCGAGTGTGAATGGGATTTTCAGGTGTATTCAATGAGCAGCATTCAGTTTCCTTGATTGGCATTTTCCTGAATTTGTTCTGGGTTTGAGTTTGTTTTGACATAATCCTTTGCAAATTTTGTATTCTGACTCCTACCAAAAAGAGATTAGGCAGAGTATTCATAATGAAATAAAAACACAGCACATTGGCATTTCATGGTAGCAAAACTACAGGCAGCTCGACCAAGGTGAGTTTTTGTATTTCGGAAAAAGAAATGTAACCATTTTGCCGAGGGGACAGCTAAGAATTCCCTCCAAATCGAGTGTGAATGGGATTTTCAAGTGTATTCACACAGCAGCATTCAGGTTTCTTGTATAGCAATTTCCTAAATTTGCTCTGGGTTTGCCTTTGTTTTGCCTTCTTCGTTTCGAAATTTTGTATTCCGACTCCATACAAAAATGAGGTAAGGCAGAGTATTCATAATGAAATAAAAAACACAGCACATTGGCGTTTCATGCTAGGAAAACTACACGCAACTCGAACAATGAGAGTTTTTGTGTTTTGGAAAAAGAAATGTAACCATTTTGCTGAGGGGACAGCTAGGAATTCCCTCCAAATTGAGTGTGAATTTGATTTGCAGGTGTATTCAATTAGCAGCATTCTGGTTTCTTGTTTGGTAATTTCCTAAATTTTTTGGGGGTTTGCTTTTGTTTGCCTTCTTCCTTTCCAAATTTTGAATTCTGACTCCATACAAAAAAGAGCTTAGGCAGAGTATTCATAATGAAAGAAAAAAAAACAGCACATCGGTGTTTTATGCTAGCAAAACTACACGCAACTCGACCAAGGAGAGTTTTTGTGTTTTGAGAATATAAAGTGCAACTAATTTTCCGAGGGGACAGCTAGGAATTCCCTCCAAACCAAGTGTGAAAGGGATTTTCAGGTGCATTCTTTCAGCAGTATTCAGGTTTCTGGAATGGTGATATCCTAAATTTGTTCTAGGTTTGCGTTGGTTTGCCCTCTTCGTTTCCAAGTTTTGTATTCTGACTCCATACAAAAAAGATGTTAGGCAGAGTATTCATAATGAAATAAAAAACATAGCACATTGGCGTTTCATGCTAGGAAAGATACAGGCAGCTCGGCCAAGGTGAGATTTTGTGTTTTGGAAAAAGAAATGTAACCATTTTGCCAAGAGGACAGCTAGGAATTCCCTCCAAATCGAGTGTGAATGGGATTTTCAGGTGTATTCAATCCATAGCATTCAGGTTCCTTGACTGGCAATTTCCTAAATTTGTTCTGGGTTTGCCTTTGTTTTGCCTTCTTCCTTTCGAAATTTTGTATTCCGACTTCATACAAAAAAGAGGTTAGGCAAAGTATTCATAATGAAATAAAAAACACAGCACATTGGCGTTTCATGCTTATAAATCTGCAGAAAATTCGAAGAAGGTGTGTTTTTTGTGTTTTGGAGAAAGAAATGTAAGCATTTTGCTGAGGGGACAGCTAGGAATTCCCTTCAAATCGAGTGTGAATGGGATTTTCAGGTGTATTCAATCAGCAGCATTCAGGTTTCTTGTTTGGTAATTTCGTAAATTTGTTCTGGGTTTGCGTTTGTTTTGCCTTCTCCCTTTCCAAATTTTGTATTCTGACTCCATATAAAAAAGAAGTTAGACAGAAGTATTCATAATGAAATAAGAAACACAGCATATTGGTTTTTCATGCTGGAAAAACTACAGGCAACTCGACCAAGGAGAATTTTTGTGTTTTGGAAAAAGAAATGTAAGCATTGTGCCAATTGGACAGCTAGGAATTTCCTCCAAATTGAGTGTGAATGGGATTTTCAGGTGTATTCAATCAGCAGCATTCAGGTTTCTTGTTTGGCAATATCCTAATTTTTGGGGGGTTTGCATTTGTTTTGCCTTCTTCCTTTGCAAATTTTGTATTCCGACTCCATATAAAAAAGAGTTTAGGCAGAGTATTCATAATGAAATAAAAAACACAGCACATTGGCGTTTCATGCTAGCAAAACTGCCCTCAACTCGACCAAGATGAGTTTTTGTATTTTGGAAATAAAATGTAACTAATTTACTCAGGGGACAGCTAGGAATTCCCTGCAAATCGAGTGTGAATGGGATTTTCAGGTGTATTCAAACAGCAGCATTCAGGTTTCTTGTTTGGCAATTTCCTAAATTTCTTCTGGGTTTGCGTTTGTTTTGCCTTCTTCCTTTGCAAATTTTGTATTCTGACTCCATCCAAAAAAGAGCTTAGGCAGAGTAATCATAATGAAATAAAAAACACAGCACATTGGCGTTTCATGCTAGCAAAACTGCCCTCAACTCGACCAAGATGAGTTTTTGTGTTTTGGAAATAAAATATAACTAATTTTGCCGAGGGACAGCTAGGAATTCCCTCCAAATCGAGTGTGAATGGGATTTTCAGGTGTATTCAATCCGCGGCATTCAGATTTCTTGTTTGGCAGTTTCCGAATCTTTTTCTAGGTTTGCGTTTGTTTTGCCTTCTTCCTTTGCAAATTTTGTATTCTGACTCCATACAAAAAAGAGGTTAGGCAGAGTATTCATAATGAAATAAAAAACACAGCACATTGGCGTTTCATGCTAGGAAAGCTACACGCAACTCGACCAAGGTGAGTTTTTGTGTTTTGGAAAAAGAAATCTAACCTTTTTGCGGAGGTAACAGCTAGGAATTAACGCCAAATCGAGTGTGAATGGGATTTTCAGGTGTATTCAATCAGCAGCATTCAGGTTTCTTGTTTGGCAATTTCCTGAATCTGTTCTGGGTTTGCCTTTGTTTTGCCTTCTTCCTTTCCAAATTTTGTACTCCGACTCCATACAAAAAAGAGGTTAGGCAGAGTATTGATAATGAAATAAAAAACACAGCACATTGGTGTTTCATGATAGGAAAGCTACAGGCAACTAGCCGAAGGTGAGTTTTTGTGTTTTGCAAAAAGAAATGTAACCTTTTTGCCGATGGGACAGCTAGGAATTCCCTCCAAATCGAGTGTGAATGGGATTTTCAGGTGTATTCAATGAGCAGCATTCAGTTTCCTTGATTGGCATTTTCCTGAATTTGTTCTGAGTTTGAGTTTGTTTTGACATATTCCTTTGCAAATTTTGTATTCTGACTCCTACCAAAAAGAGATTAGGCAGAGTATTCATAATGCAATAAAAACACAGCACATTGGCATTTCATGGTAGCAAAACTACAGGCAGCTCGACCAAGGTGAGTTTTAGTATTTTGGAAAAAGATATGTAACCATTTTGCCGAGGGGACAGTTAGGAATTCCCTCCAAATTGAGTGTGAATGTTATTTTCAGGTGTATTCAATCCGTAGCATTCAGGTTCCTTGACTGGCAATTTCCTAAATTTGCTCTGGTTTTCCCTCTGTTTTGCCTTCTTCCTTTTCAAATTTTGTATTCTGATTCCATGCAATGAAGAGGTTAGGTAGAGTATTCATAATGAAATAATAAACACAGCACATTGGCGTTTCATGTTTATAAATCTGCAGAAAATTTGAAGAAGGTGTGTTTTTGTGTTTTGGAGAAAGAAATCTAAGCGTTTTGCTGAGGGGACAGCTAGGAATTCCCTTCAAATCGAGTGTGAATGGGATTTTCAGGTGTATTCAATCAGCAGCATTCAGGTTTCTTGTTTGGTAATTTCGTAAATTTGTTCTGGGTTTGCGTTTGTTTTGCCTTCTTCCTTTCCAAATTTTGTATTCTGACTCCATATAAAAAAGAAGTTAGACAGAAGTATTCATAATGAAATAAAAAACACAGCATATTGGTTTTTCATCCTGGGAAAACTACAAGCAACTCGACCAAGGAGAGTTTTTGTGTTTTGCAAAAAGAAATGTAACCTTTTTGCCAATGGGACAGCTAGGAATTCCCTCCAAATCGAGTGTGAATGGGATTTTCAGGTGTATTCAATGAGCAGCATTCAGATTCCTTGATTGGCATTTTCCTGAATTTGTTCTGGGTTTGAGTTTGTTTTGACATATTCCTTTGCAAATTTTGTATTCTGACTCCTACCAAAAAGAGATTAGGCAGAGTATTCATAATGAAATAAAAACACAGCACATTGGCATTTCATGGTAGCAAAACTACAGGCAGCTCGACGAAGGTGAGTTTTTGTATTTTGGAAAAAGAAATGTAACCATTTTGCCGAGGGGACAGCTAGGAATTCCCTCCAAATCGAGTGTGAATGGGATTTTCAGGTGTATTCAAACAGCAGCATTCAGGTTTCTTGTATAGCAATTTCCTAAATTTGTTCTGGGTTTGCCTTTGTTTTGCCTTCTTCCTTTCGAAATTTTGTATTCCGACTCCATACAAAAAAGAGGTTAGGCAGAGTATTCATAATGAAATAAAAAACACAGCACATTGGCGTTTCATGCTAGGAAAACTACACGCAACTCGAACAATGAGAGTTTTTGTGTTTTGGAAAAAGAAATGTAACCATTTTGCTGAGGGGACAGCTAGGAATTCCCTCCAAATTGAGTGTGAATTTGATTTGCAGGTGTATTCAATTAGCAGCATTCTGGTTTCTTGTTTGGCAATTACCTAAATTTTTTTTGGGTTTGCTTTTGTTTGCCTTCTTCCTTTCCAAATTTTGAATTCTGACTCCATACAAAAAAGAGGTTAGGCAGAGTATTCATAATGAAAG
Organism: Sylvilagus floridanus; assembly: GCA_949820135.1. Lineage (NCBI taxonomy): Eukaryota > Metazoa > Chordata > Mammalia > Lagomorpha > Leporidae > Sylvilagus > Sylvilagus floridanus. The sequence continues at coordinate 97,178 of CATKVR010000006.1, read as the reverse complement.
AAAAAAAAGAGCACATCGGTGTTTTTTGCTAGCAAAACTACACGCAACTCGACCAAGGAGAGCTTTTGTGTTTTGAGAATATAAAGTGCAACTAATTTTCCGAGGGGACAGCTAGGAATTCCCTCCAAACCAAGTGTGAAAGGGATTTTCAGGAGCATTCTTTCAGCAGCATTCAGGTTTCTGGATTGGTGATATCCTAAATTTGTTCTAGGTTTGCGTTGGTTTGCCCTCTTCCTTTCCAAATTTTGTACTCCGACTCCATACAAAAAAGAGGTTAGGCAGAGTATTCATAATGAAATAAAAAACATAGCACATTGGCGTTTCATGCTAGGAAAGATACAGGCAGCTCGGCCAAGGTGAGATTTTGTGTTTTGGAAAAAGAAATGTAACCATTTTGCAAAGGGGACAGCTAGGAATTCCCTCCAAATCGAGTGTGAATGGGATTTTCAGGTGTATTCAATCCGCGGCATTCAGATTCCTTGATTGGCATTTTCCTGAATTTGTTCTGGGTTTGAGTTTGTTTTGACATATTCCTTTGCAAATTTTGTATTCTGACTCCTACCAAAAAGAGATTAGGCAGAGTATTCATAATGAAATAAAAACACAGCACATTGGCATTTCATGGTAGCAAAACTACAGGCAGCTCGACCAAGGTGAGTTTTTGTATTTTGGAAATAAAATGTAACTAATTTACTGAGGGGACAGCTAAGAATTCCCTCCAAATCGAGTGTGAATGGGATTTTCAGGTGTATTCAAACAGCAGCATTCAGGTTTCTTGTATAACAATTTCCTAAATTTGTTCTGGGTTTGCCTTTGTTTTGCCTTCTTCCTTTCGAAATTTTGTATTCCGACTCCATACAAAAAAGAGGTTAGGCAGAGTATTCATAATGAAATAAAAAACACAGCACATTGGCGTTTCATGCTAGGAAAACTACACGCAACTCGAACAATGAGAGTTTTTGTGTTTTGGAAAAAGAAATGTAACCATTTTGCTGAGGGGACAGCTAGGAATTCCCTCCAAATTGAGTGTGAATTTAATTTGCAGGTGTATTCAATTAGCAGCATTCTGGTTTCTTGTTTGGCAATTTCCTAAATTTTTTTGGGTTTGCTTTTGTTTGCCTTCTTCCTTTCCAAATTTTGAATTCTGACTCCATACAAAAAAGATGTTAGGCAGAGTATTCATAATGAAATAAAAAACATAGCACATTGGCGTTTCATGCTAGGAAAGATACAGGCAGCTCGGCCAAGATGAGATTTTGTGTTTTGGAAAAAGAAATGTAACCATTTTGCCAAGGGGACAGCTAGGAATTCCCTCCAAATTGAGTGTGAATGGGATTTTCAGGTTTATTCAATCCGCGGTATTCAGGTTTCTTGTTTGGCAGTTTCCGAAGTTTTTTCTAGGTTTGCATTTGTTTTGCCTTCTTCCTTTCCAAATTTTGTATTCTGACTCCATACAAAAAAGAGGTTAGGCAGAGTATTCATAATGCAATAAAAAACACAGCACATTGGCGTTTCATGCTAGGAAAGCTACACGCAACTCGACCAAGGTGAGTTTTTGTGTTTTGGAAAAAGAAATGTAACCTTTTTGCCGAGGTGACAGCTAGGAATTCCCGCCAAATCGAGTGTGAATGGGATTTGCAGGTGTATTCAATCAGCAGCATTCAGGTTTCTTGTTTGGCAATTTCCTGAATCTGTTCTGGGTTTGCCTTTGTTTTGCCTTCTTTCTTTCCAAATTTTGTACTCCGACTCCATACAAAAAAGAGGTTAGGCAGAGTATTGATAATGAAATAAAAAACACAGCACATTGGCGTTTCATGATAGGAAAGCTACAGGCAACTAGTCGAAGATGAGTTTTGTGTTTTGCAAAAAGAAATGTAACCTTTTTGCCGATGGGACAGCTAGGAATTCCCTCCAAATCGAGTGTGAATGGGATTTTCAGGTGTATTCAATGAGCAGCATTCAGATTCCTTGATTGGCATTTTCCTGAATTTGTTCTGGGATTGAGTTTGTTTTGACATATTCCTTTGCAAATTTTGTATTCTGACTCCTACCAAAAAGAGATTAGGCAGAGTATTCATAATGAAATAAAAACACAGCACATTGGCATTTCATGGTAGCAAAACTACAGGCAGCTCGACCAAGGTGAGTTTTTGTATTTTGGAAATAAATTGTAACTAATTTACTGAGGGGACAGCTAAGAATTCCCTCCAAATCGAGTGTGAATGGGATTTTCAAGTGTATTCAAACAGCAGCATTCAGGTTTCTTGTATAACAATTTCCTAAATTTGTTCTGGGTTTGCCTTTGTTTTGCCTTCTTCCTTTCGAAATTTTGTATTCCGACTCCATACAAAAAAGAGGTTAGGCAGAGTATTCATAATGAAATAAAAAACACAGCACATTGGCGTTTCATGCTAGGAAAACTACACGCAACTCGAACAATGAGAGTTTTTGTGTTTTGGAAAAAGAAATGTAACCATTTTGCTGAGGGGACAGCTAGGAATTCCCTCCAAATTGAGTGTGAATTTAATTTGCAGGTGTATTCAATCCGCAGCATTCAGGTTTCTTGTTTGGCAATTTCCTAAATTTTTTTTGGGTTTGCTTTTGTTTGCCTTCTTCCTTTCCAAATTTTGAATTCTGACTCCATACAAAAAAGAGGTTAGGCAGAGTATACATAATGAAAGAAAAAAAAACAGCACATCGGTGTTTTATGCTAGCAAAACTACACGCAACTCGACCAAGGAGAGTTTTTGTGTTTTGAGAATATAAAGTGCAACTAATTTTCCGAGGGGACAGCTAGGAATTCCCTCCAAACCAAGTGTGAAAGGGATTTTCAGGTGCATTCTTTCAGCAGCATTCAGGTTTCTGGATTGGTGATATCCTAAATTTGTTCTAGGTTTGCGTTGGTTTGCCCTCTTCCTTTCCAAATTTTGTATTCTGACTCCATACAAAAAAGATGTTAGGCAGAGTATTCATAATGAAATAAAAAACATAGCACATTGGCGTTTCATGCTAGGAAAGATACAGGCAGCTCGGCCAAGGTGAGATTTTGTGTTTTGGAAAAAGAAATGTAACCATTTTGCCAAGGGGACAGCTAGGAATTCCCTCCAAATCGAGTGTGAATGGGATTTTCAGGTGTATTCAATCCGTAGCATTCAGGTTCCTTGATTGGCAATTTCCTAAATTTGTTCTGGGTTTCCCTCTGTTTTGCCTTCTTCCTTTTCAAATTTTGTATTCTGATTCCATGCAATGAAGAGGTTAGGTAGAGTATTCATAATGAAATAATAAACACAGCACATTGGCGTTTCATGTTTATAAATCTGCAGAAAATTTGAAGAAGGTGTGTTTTTGTGTTTTGGAGAAAGAAATCTAAGCATTTTGCTGAGGGGACAGCTAGGAATTCCCTTCAAATCGAGTGTGAATGGGATTTTTAGGTGTATTCATTCAGCAGCATTCAGGTTTCTTGTTTGGTAATTTCGTAAATTTGTTCTGGGTTTGCGTTTGTTTGCCCTCTCCCTTTCCAAATTTTGTATTCTGACTCCATATAAAAAAGAAGTTAGACAGAAGTATTCATAATGAGTTAAAAAACACAGCATATTGGTTTTTCATGCTGGGAAAACTACAGGCAACTCGACCAAGGAGAGTTTTTGTGTTTTGGAAAAAGAAATGTAAGCATTGTGCCAATTGGACAGCTAGGAATTTCCTCCAAATCGAGTGTGAATGGGATTTTCAGGTGTATTCAATCAGCAGCATTCAGGTTTCTTGTTTGGCAATTTCCTAATTTTTGGGGGGTTTGCGTTTGTTTTGCCTTCTTCCTTTCCAAATTTTGTATTCTGACTCCATACAAAAAAGATGTTAGGCAGAGTATTCATAATGAAATCAAAAACACAGCACATTGGCATTTCATGCTGGGAAAGACACTGGGAACTCGGCCAAGGTGAGTTTTTGTGTTTTGGAAAAAGAAATGTAACCATTTTGCCCAGGGGACAGCTAGGAATTCCCTAAAATCGAGATTTAATTGGATTTTCAGGTGTCTTCAATCCGTAGCATTCAGGTTTCTTGATTGGCAATTTCCTGAATTTGTTATAGGTTTGCTTTTGTTTTTCCTTCTTCCTTTCCAAATTTTGTATTCTGACTCCATACAAAAAAGAGGTTAGGCAGAGTAATCATAATGAAATAAAAAACACAGCACATTGGCGTTTCATGCTAGCAAAACTGCCCTCAACTCGACCAAGATGAGTTTTTGTGTTTTGGAAATTAAATGTAACTAATTTACTGAGGGGACAGCTAGGAATTCCCTGCAAATCGAGTGTGAATGGGATGTTCAGGTGTATTCAATCAGCAGCATTCAGGTTTCTTGTTTGGCAATTTCCTAAATTTGTTCTGGGTTTGCGATTGTTTTGCCTTCTTCTTTTGCAAATTTTGTATTCTGACTCCATACAAAAAAGAGGTTAGGCAGAGTAATCATTTTTTTTTTTTCATTTTTAATTATCTTTATATACAGGAGATTGATTCAGTATATACTAAGTAAAGATTTCATCAGTTTGCACCCACACAGAAACACAAAGTGTAAAATACTGTTTCAGTACTAATCATAGCATTACTTCACATTGGACACACCTTAAGGACAGATCCCTCATGAGACGTAAGTACACAGTGACTCCTGAAGTTGATTTAACAATTTGACACTCTTGTTTATGGCGTCAGTAATCTCCCTAGGCTCTAGTCATGAGTTGCCGAGGCTATGGAAGCCTTTAGGGTTCGCCGACTTCGATCTTATTCCGACAGGGTCATAGACAAAGTGGAAGTTCTCTCCTCCCTTCAGAGAAAGGTACCTCCTTCTTTGATGGCCCCATTCATTCCACTGGGATCTCACTCACAGAGATCTTTCATTTAGGTCTTCTTTTTTTCCCAGAGTGTCTTGGCTTTCCATGCCTAAAATATTCTCATGGCCTCTTGAGCCAGATCCGAATGCCTTAAGGGATGATTCTGAGGCCAAAGTGCTATTTAGGACATCTGTCATTCTATGAGTCTGCTGTGTATCTCGCTTCCCATGTTGGATCATTCTCTCCCTTTTTGATTCTATCAGTTAGTATTAGCAGACACTAGTCTTGTTTGTGTGATCCCTTTGACTCTTAGACCTATCAGTGTGATCAATTGTGAACTGAAATTGATCACTTGGACTAGTGAGATGGCTTTGGTACATGCCACCTTGATGGGATTGTATTGGAATTCCCTGGCCTGTTTCTAACTCCATCATTTGGGGCAGGTCCGATTGAGCATGTCCCAAATTGTACATCTCCTCCCTCTCTTATTCCCACTCTTATATTTCACAGGGATCACTTTTCAGTTAAAATTTAAACACCTAAGAATAATTGTTTGTTAATTACAGAGTTCAACCAATAGTACTAGAATGAAACAAAGAAAAAATACTAAAATGGGTAAAGATTTACATTGTACATCAACAGTCAGCACAAGAGCTGATCAAGTCACTGTTTCTCATAGTGTCCATTTCACTTCAACAGGTTTCCCCTTTGGTGCTCAGTTAGTTGTCACCAATCAGGAAGAATATATGATATTTGTCCCTTTGGGAATGGCTTAATTCACTCAGCATAATGTTTTCCATATTCCTATATTGTTTTTGACTACTGTATAGTATTCTATAGAGTGCATGTCCCATAAATTCTTTATCCAGTCTACTGTTGATGGGCATTTGGGTTGGTTCCAGGTCTTAGCTATTGTGAACTGAGCTGCAATAAACATTAAGGTGCAGACAGCTTTTTTGTTTGCCAATTTAATTTCCTTCGGGTAAATTCCAAGGAGTGGGATGGCTGGGTTGAATGGTAGGGTTATATTCAGGTTTCTGAGGAATCTCCAGACTGACTTCCATAGTGGTTTAACCAGTTTGCATTCCCACCAACAGTGGGTTAATGTCCCTTTTTCCCCACATCCTCTTCAGTATCTATTGTTGGTAGAAAAAACACAGCACATTGGCGTTTCATGCTAGGAAAACTACACGCAACTCGAACAATGAGAGTTTTTGTGTTTTGGAAAAAGAAATGTAACCATTTTGCTGAGGGGACAGCTAGGAATTCCCTCCAAATTGAGTGTGAATTTGATTTGCAGGTGTATTCAATTAGCAGCATTCTGGTTTCTTGTTTGGCAATTTCCTAAATATTTTTGGGGTTTGCTTTTGTTTGCCTTCTTCCTTTCCAAATTTTGAATTCTGACTCCATACAAAAAAGATGTTAGGCAGAGTATTCATAATGAAAGAAAAAAAAACAGCACATTGGTGTTTTATGCTAGCAAAACTACACGCAACTCGAACAAGGAGAGTTTTTGTGTTTTGAGAATATATAGTGCAACTAATCTTCCGAGGTGACAGCTAGGAATTCCCTCCAAACCAAGTGTGAAAGGGATTTTCAGGTGCATTCTTTCAGCAGCATTCAGGTTTCTGGATTGGCAATTTCCTGAATTTTTTTGGTTTGTGTTTGTTTTGCCTTCTTCCTTTCCAAATTTTGTATTCTGACTCCATACAAAAAAGAGGTTAGGCAGAGTATTCATAATGAAATAAAAAACACAGCACATTGTCGTTTCATGCTAGCAAAATTACAGGCAACTCTGCCAAGGTGAGTTTTTGTGTTTTGGAAAAAGAAATATAACCATTTTACCGAGGGGACAGCTAGGAATTCCCTCCAAATCGAGTGTGAATTTGATTTTCAGGTGTATTCAATCAGCAGCATTCAGTTCCTTGATTGGCATTTTCCTAAATATGTTCTGGGTTTGAGTTTGTTTTGATATCTTCCTTTCCTAAATTTGTATTCTGACTCCTTACCAAAAAGTGGTTAGGCAGAGTATTCATAATGAAATAAAAAACACAACATATTGATGTTACATGCTAGGAAATCTACAAGTAATTCGACCAAGGAGAGTTTTTTGTTTTGGAACATGAAATTTTAACCTTTTGCCGAGGGGACAGCTAGGAATTCCCTCCACATCACGTGAAAATGGGATTCTCAGGTGTATTCAATCAGCAGCATTCAGGTTTCTTGTTTGGCAATTTCTTAACTTTACTCTGGGTTTGCATGTTTTGCCCACTTCCTTTCCAAATTTTGTATTCCAATTCCAAGCAATCAAGAGTTTAGGCAAAGTTTTCATAATGAAATAAAAAACACAGCACATTGGCGTTTCAGGCTAGCAAAACTGCCCGCAACTCGACCAACATGAGTTTATGTGTTTTGGAAATAAAATGTAACGATTTTTCCGAGGAGACAGCTAGGAATTCCCTCCAAACCAAGTGTGAAAGGGATTTTCAGGTGCATTCTTTCAGCAGCATTCAGGTTTCTGGATTGGTGATATCCTAAATTTGATCTAGGTTTTCATTCGTTTGCCCTCTTCCTGTCCAAATTTTGTATTCTGACTCCATACAAAAAAGATGTTAGGCAGAGTATTCATAATGATTTAAAAAACATAGCACATTGGCGTTTCATGCTAGGAAAGATACAGGCAGCTCGGCCAAGGTGAGTTTTTGTGTTTTGGAAAAAGAAATGTAACCATTTTACCAAGGGGACAGCTAGGAATTCCCTGCAAATCGAGTGTGAATGGGATTTTCAGGTGTATTCAATCCGTAGCATTCAGGTTCCTTGACTGGCAATTTCCTAAATTTGTTCTGGGTTTCCCTCTGTTTTGCCTTCTTCCTTTTCAAATTTTGTATTCTGATTCCATGCAATGAAGAGGTTAGGTAGAGTATTCATAATGAAATAATAAACACAGCACATTGGCGTTTCTTGCTTATAAATCAACAGAAAACTCAAGACGGTGTGTTTTTGTGTTTTGGAACATGAAATTTTACCCTTTTTCCGAGATGACAGCTAGGAATTTCCTCCAAATCGAGTGTGAATGGGATTTTCAGGTGTATTCAATCCGCAGCATTCAGGTTCCATGATTGCCAATTTCCTAAATTTGTTCTGGGTTAGCATTTCTTTTTCTTCTTCCTTTCCAAATTTTGTATTCTATTCCATACAATCAAGTTCGCTGCATCTCACCACACTCAGATTACAGAAGTCCTGTAATCTCTCTCTCCTACATGCAGGCTACAGACTTTGCGCACATGGAGTAATCGTATTCCCAGGCTAGAGAACTCTGAAACAACTTTGCACTCCACTAGCATACAGAACTCCCGTGAACTGCATCTCTCTAGAGCAAGGACGCAGAGTGCCCATAAGCAGGCGTCTCCTACAGTCAGGCTACAGAAATCCCGTATATTGCGAATGCCTACGCCCAGGCTAATGAACCCTTCCTAACTGCTTCGTACCACACCTCCGATACAGAGCTCATGGACGCTGCATCTCACTACACTCAGGTTTGATAATTCCTGTAAGCTCTGTCTCCTACACGCAGGCTACAGGTGTAGCGCACATTAGGGAAGCCTATTCACAAGCTGCAGAATGCTGAAACAGCTTCGCATTCCACTAGCATACAGACCTCCCATGAACTGCATCTCTCTAGAGCAAGGACCAAGAACGCCCATAAGCAGGCGTCTCCTACAGTCAGGCTACAGAAATCCCGTATATTGCGAATGCCTACGCCCAGGCTAATGAACCCTTCCTAAATGCTTCATTCCACACCTCCGATACAGAACTCATGGACGCTGCATCTCACCACATTCAGGTTACAGAACTGCTCTATGCTCTGTCTCCTACACTCAGGCTACAGACAATGCATACATTGTGTCATCCTATTCCCTGACAACAGGACTCTGAAATACCTTTGCACTCCACTAGCATACAGACCTCCCGTGAACTGCATCTCTCTAGAGCAAGGACGCAGAGTGCCCATAAGCAGGCGTCTCCTACAGTCAGGCTGCAGAAATTGCATACATTGTGTCATCCTATTTCCTGACAACAGGGTTCTGAAACAACTTTGCACTCCACAAGCATACGGAACTCCCGTGAACTGCTTCTCCCTACAGCAATGACGCAGAGCGCCCATAAGCTGCGTTTCCTAGAGTCATTCTCTACAAATCCCGCATATTGCGAATACCTATTCCCAGGATACAGAACTCTTCCAAACTGCTTCATTCCACACTTCCGATACAGAACTCATGTTCGCTGCATCTCACCACACTCAGGTTTGAGAATTCCTGTAAGCTCTGTCTCCTACACGCAGGCTACAGATGTAGCGCACATTAGGTAAGCCTATTCACAAGCTGCAGAACGCTGAAACAGCTTTGCATTCCACTAGCATACAGAACTCCTGTGAACTGAATCTCTCTAGAGCAAGGACGCAGAACGCCCATAAGCTACGTTTCCTACAGTCAGGCTACACAAATCCCGCATATTGCGAATACCTACTCCCAGGCTACAGAACTTTTCCCAACTGCTTCGTTCCACACCTCCGATACAAAATTCATGTAGTCTGCTTCTCACCAGACTCAGGTTTGAGAATTCCTGTAATCTCTCTCTCCTACATGCAGGCTACAGACTTTGCGCACATGGTGTAATCGTATTCCCAGGCTACAGAACTCTGAAACAACTTTGCACTTCACTAGCATACAGAACTCCTGTGAACTGCATCTCTCTAGAGCAAGGACGCAGAGTGCCCATAAGCTGCGTTTCCTACAGTCAGGCTACAGAAATCCTGTATATTGCGAATGCCTTCGTCCAGGCTAATGAACTCTTCCTAACTGCTTCGTTCCACACTTCCTATACAGAACTCATGGACGCTGCATGTCACCACATTCAGGTTACAGAACTGCTCTATGCTCTGTTTCCTACACTCAGGCTACAGACATTGCATACATTGTGTCATCCTATTCCCTGACAACAGGACTCTGAAACAACTTTGCACTCCACTAGCATACAGACCTCCTGTGAACTGCTTCTCTCTGGAGCAAGGACGCAGAGTGCCCATAAGCAGGCGTCTCCTACGGTCAGGCTACAGACATTGCATACATTGTGTCATCCTATTCCCTGACAACAGGACTCTGAAACAACTTTGCACTCCACTAGCATACAGACCTCCCGTGAACTGCTTCTCCCTACAGCAATGACACAGAGTGCCCATAAGCTGCGTTTCCTAGAGTCATTCTCTACAAATCCCGCATATGTGAATACCTACTCCCAGGCTACAGAACTCTTCCAAACTGCTTCATTCCACACTTCCGATACAGAACTCATGTTCACTGCATATCACCACACTCAGGTTTGAGAATTCCTGTAAGCTCTGTCTCCTACACGCAGGCTACAGATGTAGCGCACATTAGGTAAGCCTATTCACAAGCTGCAGAATGCTGAAACAGCTTTGCATTCCACTAGCATACAGAACTCCTGTGAACTGAATCTCTCTAGAGCAAGGACGCAGAACGCCCATAAGCTACGTTTCCTACAGTCAGGCTACACAAATCCCGCATATTGCGAATACCTACTCCCAGGCTACAGAACTTTTCCAAACTGCTTCGTTCCACACCTCCGATACACAACTCATGTAGCCTGCTTCTCACCACACTCAGGTTACAGAAGTCCTGTAATCTCTCTCTCCTACATGCAGGCTACAGACTTTGCGCACATGGTGTAATCGTATTCCCAGGCTAGAGAACTCTGAAACAACTTTGCACTCCACTAGCATACAGAACTCCCGTGAACTGCATCTCTCTAGAGCAAGGATGCAGAGTGCCCATAAGCTGCGTTTCCTACAGTCAGGCTACAGAAATCCTGTATATTGCGAATGCCTTCGTCCAGGCTAATGAACTCTTCCTAACTGCTTCGTTCCACACTTCCGATACAGAACTCATGGACGCTGCATCTCACCATATTCAGGTTACAGAACTCCTCTATGCTCTGTTTCCTACACTCAGGCTACAGACATTGCGCACATTAGGTAAGCCTATTCCCAAGCTACAGACTCTGAAACAGCTTTGCACTCCACTAGCATACAGAACTCCCGTGAACTGCATCTCTCTAGAGGAAGGACGCAGAGTGCCCATAAGCAGGCGTCTCCTACGGTCAGGCTACAGACATTGCATACATTGTGTCATCCTATTCCCTGACAACAGGACTCTGAAACAACTTTGCACTCCACTAGCATACAGACCTCCCGTGAACTGCTTCACTCTAGATCAATGACGCAGAGTGCCCATAAGCTGCGTTTCCTACAGTCAGGCTACACAAATTCCGCATGTTGCGAATACCTACTCCCAGGCTACAGAACTCTTCCAAACTGCTTCATTCCACACTTCCGATACAGAACTCATGTTTGCTGCATTTCACCACACTCAGGTTTGTGAATTCCTGTAAGCTCTGTCTCCTACACGCAGTCTACAGATGTAGCGCACATTAGGTTAGCCTATTCACAAGCTGCAGAACGCTGAAACAGCTTTGCATTCCACTAGCATACAGAACTCCTGTGAACTGAATCTCTCTAGAGCAAGGACGCAGAACGCCCATAAGCTACGTTTCCTACAGTCAGGCTACACAAATCCCGCATATTGCACATACGTACTCCCAGGCTACAGAACTCTTCCAAACTGCTTCGTTCCACACCTCCGATACACAACTCATGTTCTCTGCATCACACCACACTCAGGTTACAGAAGTCCTGTAATCTCTCTCTCCTACTTGTAGGCTACAGACTTTGCGCACATGGTGTAATCGTATTCCCAGACTAGAGAACTCTGAAACAACTTTGCACTCCACTAGCATACAGACCTCCTGTGAACTGCTTCTCTCTGGAGCAAGGACGTAGAGTGCCCATAAGCAGGCGTCTCCTACAGTCAGTCTACAGACATTGCATAATTGTGTCTTCCTATTCCCTGACAACCGGACTCTGAAACAACTTTGCACTCCACTAGCATACAGACCTCCCGTGAACTGCTTCTCTCTAGAGCAATGACGCAGAGCGCCTATAAGTTGCGTTTCCTAGAGTCATTCTCTACAAATCCCGCATATTTGGAATACCTACTCCCAGGCTACAGAACTCTTCCAAACTGCTTCATTCCACACTTCCGATACAGAACTCATGTTCGCTGCATCTCACCACACTCAGGTTTGAGAATTCCTGTAAGCTCTGTCTCCTACCCGCAGTCTACAGATGTAGCGCACATTAGGTAAGCCTATTCACAAGCTGCAGAACGCTGAAACAGCTTTGCATTCCACTAGCATACAGAACTCCTGTGAACTGAATCTCTCTAGAGCAAGGACGCAGTCCGCCCATAAGGTACGTTTCCTACAGTCAGGCTACACAAATCCCGCATATTGCGAATACCTACTCCAGGCCACAGAACTTTTCCAAACTGCTTCGTTCCACACCTCCGATACACAATCCATGTAGTCTGCTTCTCACCACACTCAGGATACAGAAGTCCTGTAATCTCTCTCTCCTACATGCAGGCTACAGACTTTGCGCACATGGTGTAATCGTATTCCCAGGCTAGAGAACTCTGAAACAACTTTGCACTCCACTAGCATACAGAACTCCCGTGAACTGCATCTCTCTAGAGCAAGGACGCAGAGTGCCCATAAGCTGCGTTTCCTACAGTCAGGCTACAGAAATCCCGTATATTGCGAATGCCTTCACCCATGCTAATGAACTCTTCCTAACTGCTTCGTTCCACACTTCCGATACAGAACTCATAGACGCTGCATCTCACCACATTCAGGTTACAGAACTCCTCTATGCTCTGTTTCCTACACTCCGGCTACAGACCTTGCGCACATTAGGTAAGTCTATTCCCAAGCTACAGAACTCTGAAGCAGCTTTGCACTCCACTAGCATACAGAACTCCCGTGAACTGCATCTCTCTAGAGCAAGGACGCAGAGTGCCCATAAGCTGCGGTTCCTACAGTCAGGCTACAGAAATCCCGTATATTGCGAATGCCTACGCCCAGGCTAATGAACCCTTCCTAACTGCTTCGTTCCAAACCTCCGATACAGATCTCATGGATGCTGCATCTCAACACACTCAGCTTAGCGAACTCCTGTACGCTCTGTCTCCTACACTCAGGCTACAGACATTGCATACATTGTGTCATCCTATTCCCTGACAACAGGACTCTGAAACAACTTTGCACTCCACTAGCATACAGACCTCCCGTGAACTGCTTCTCTCTAGACCAATGACGCAGAGTGCCCATAAGCTGCGTTTGCTAGAGTCATTCTCTACAAACCCCGCATATTGTGAATATTTACTCCCAGGCTACAGAACTCTTACAAACTGCTCATTCCACACTTCCGATACAGAACTCATGTTTGCTGCATCTCACCACACTCAGGTCTGAGACTTCCTGTAAGCTCTGTCTCCTACACACAGGCTACAGATGTAGCGCACATTAGGTAAGCCCATTCACAAGCTGCAGAATGCTGAAACAGCTTTGCATTCCACTAGCATACAGAACTCCTGTGAACTGAATCTCTCTAGAGCAAGGACGCAGAATGCCCATAAGCTACGTTTCCTACAGTCAGGCTACACAAATCCTGCATATTGCGAATACCTACTCCCAGGCTACAGAACTTTTCCAAACTGCTTAGTTCCACACCTCCGATACACAACTCATGTAGCCTACTTCTCTCCACACTCAGGTTGCAGAAGTCCTGTAATCTCTCTCTCCTACATGCAGGCTACAGACTTAGCGCACATGGTGTAATCGTATTCCCAGGCTAGAGAACTCTGAAACAACTTTGCACTCCACTAGCATAGAGAACTCCCGTCAACTGCATCTTTCTAGAGCAAGGACGCAGAGTGCCCATAAGCTGCGTTTCCTACAGTAAGGCTACAGAAATCCTGTATATTGCGAATGTCTTCGCCCAGGCTAATGAACTCTTCCTAACTGCTTCGTTCCACACTTCCGATACAGAACTCATGGACGCTGCATCTCACCACATTCAGGTTACAGAACTCCTCTATGCTCTGTTTCCTACACTCAGGCTACAGACATTGCGCACATTAGGTAAGCCTATTCCCAAGCTACAGAACTCTGAAACAGCTTTGCACTCCACTAGCATACAGAACTCCCGTGAACTGCATCTCTCTAGAGCAAGGACTCAGAGTGCCCATAAGCAGGCGTCTCCTACAGTCAGGCTACAGACATTGCATACATTGTGTCATCCTATTCCCTGACAACAGGACTCTGAAACAACTTTGCACTCCACTAGCATACAGACCTCCCGTGAACTGCTTCTCTCTAGAGCAAGGACGCAGAGCACCCATAAGCTGCGTTTCTTAGAGTCATTCTCTACAAATCCCGCATATTGCGAATACCTACTCACAGGCTACAGAACTCTTCCAAACTGCTTCATTCCACACTTCCGATACAGAACTCATGTTCGCTGCATCTCACCACACTCAGGTTTGAGAATTCCTGTAAGCTCTGTCTCCTACACGCAGTCTACACATGTAGCGCACATTAGGTAAGCCTATTCACAAGCTGCAGAACGCTGAAACAACTTTGCATTCCACTAGCATACAGAACTCCTGTGAACTGAATCTCTCTAGAGCAAGGACGCAGAACGCCCATAAGCTACGTTTCCTACAGTCAGGCTACACAAATCTCACATATTGCGAATACCTACTCCCAGGCTACAGAACTTTTCCAAACTGCTTCGTTCCACACCTCCGATACACAACTCATGTAGCCTGCTTCTCACCACACTCAGGTTACAGAAGTCCTGTAATCTCTCTCTCCTACATGCAGGCTACAGACTTTGCGCACATGGTGTAATCGTATTCCCAGGCAAGAGAAATCTGAAACAACTTTGCACTCAACTAGCATACAGAACTCCCGTGAACTGCATCTCTCTAGAGCAAGGACGCAGAGTGCCCATAAGCTGCGTTTCCTGCAGTCAGGTTACAGAAATCCCGTATATTGCGAATGCCTTCGCCCAGGCTAATGAACCCTTCCTAACTGCTTCGTTCCACTCTTCCGTTACAGAACTCAAGGACGCTGCATCTCACCACATTCAGGTTACAGAACTCCTCTATGCTCTGTTTCCTACACTCAGGCTACAGACATTGCGCACATTAGGTAAGCCTATTCCCAAGCTACAGAACTCTGAAACAGCTTTGCACTCCACTAGCATACAGAACTCCCGTGAACTGCTTCTCTCTAGAGCAATGACGCAGAGCGCCCATAAGCTGCGTTTCCTAGAGTCGTTCTCTACAAATCCCGCATATTTGGAATACCTACTCCCAGGCTACAGAACTCTTCCAAACTGCTCATTCCACACTTCCGATACAGAACTCATGTTCGCTGCATCTCACCACACTCAGGTTTGAGAATTCCTGTAAGCTCTGTCTCCTACACGCAGGCTACAGATGTAGTGCACATTAGGTAAGCCTACTCACAAGCTGCAGAATGCTGAAACAGCTTCGCATTCCACTAGCATACAGAACTCCTGTGAACCGAATCTCTCTAGAGCAAGGACGCAGAACACCCATAAGCTACGTTTCCTACAGTCACAAAAATCCTGCATATTGCGAATACCTACTCCCAGGCTACAGAACTTTTCCAAACTTCTTCGTTCCACACCTCCGATACACAACTCATGTAGCCTGCTTCTCACCACACTCAGGTTACAGAAGTCCTGTAATCTCTCTCTCTTCTACATGCAGGCTACAGACTTTGCGCACATGAGTAATCGTATTCCCTGACAAAAGGACTCTGAAACAACTTTGCACTCCACTAGCATAAAGAACTCCCGTGAACTGCATCTCTCTAGAGCAAGGACGCAGAGTGCCCATAAGCTGCGGTTCCTACAGTCAGGCTACAGAAATCCCGTATATTGCGAATGCCTTCCCCCAGGCTAATGAACCCTTCGTAAATGCTTCGTTCCACACTTCCGATACAGAACTCATGGACGCTGCATCTCACCACATTCAGGTTACAGAACTCCTCTATGCTCTGTTTCCTACACTCAGGCTACAGACATTGCGCACATTAGGTAAGCCTATTCCCAAGCTACAGAACTCTGAAACAGCTTCGCACTCCACTAGCATACAGAACTCCCGAGAACTGCATCTCTCTAGAGCAAGGACGCAGAGTGCCCATAAGCTGCGTTTCCTAGAGTCATTCTCTACAAATCCCGCATATTGCGAATACCTACTCCCAGGCTACAGAACTTTTCCAAACTGCTTCGTTCCACACCTCCGATACAAAACTCAGATAGCCTGCTTCTCACCACACTCAGGTGACAGAAGTCCTGTAATCTCTCTCTCCTACATGCAGGCTACAGACTTTGCGCACATGATGTAATCGTATTTCCAGGCTAGAGAACTCTGAAACAACTTTGCACTCCACTAGCATACAGAACTCCCGTGAACTGCATCTTTCTAGTGCAAGGACGCAGAGTGCCCATAAGCTGTGTTTCCTACAGTCAGGCTACAGAAATCCAGTATATTGCGAATGCCTTCGCCCAGGGTAATGAACCCTTCCTAACTGCTTCGTTCCACACTTCCGATACAGAACTCATGGATGCTGCATCTCACCACATTCAGGTTACAGAACTCCTCTATGCTCTGTTTCCTACACTCAGGCTACAGACATAGCGCACATTAGGTAAGCCTATTCCCAAGCTACAGAACTCTGAAACAGCTTCGCACTCCACTAGCATACAGAACTCCCGAGAACTGCATCTCTCTAGAGCAAGGACGCAGAATGCCCATTAGCAGGCGTCTCCTACAGTCAGGCTACAGAAATCCCATATATTGCGAATGCCTACGCCCAGGCTTGAACCCTTCCTAACTGCTTCGTTCCACACCTCCGATACAGATCTCATGGACGCTGCATCTCAACACACTCAGCTTAGCGAACTCCTGTACGCTCTGTCTCCTACACTCAGGCTACAGACATTGCATACATTGTGTCATCCTATTCCCTGACAACAGGACTCTGAAACAACTTTGCACTCCACTAGCATACAGAACTCCCGTGAACTGCATCTCTCTAGAGTAAGGACGCAGAGTGCCCATAAGCAGGCGTCTCCTACAGTCAGGCTACAGACATTGCATACATTGTGTCATCCTATTCCCCACAACAGGACTCTGAAACAACTTGGCACTCCACTAGCATACAGAACTGCATCTCTCCCTACTCCCAGGCTAGAGAAATCTTTCAAACTGCTTCATTCCACACTTCCGATACAGAACTCATGTTCGCTGCATCTCACCACACTCAGGTTTGAGAATTCCTGTAAGCTCTGTCTCCTACACGCAGGCTACAGATGTAGTGCACATTAGGTAAGCCTACTCACAAGCTGCAGAATGCTGAAACAGCTTCGCATTCCACTAGCATACAGAACTCCTGTGAACCGAATCTCTCTAGAGCAAGGACGCAGAACACCCATAAGCTACGTTTCCTACAGTCACAAAAATCCTGCATATTGCGAATACCTACTCCCAGGCTACAGAACTTTTCCAAACTGCTTCGTTCCACACCTCCGATACACAACACATGTAGCCTGCTTCTGACCACACTCAGGTTACAGAAGTCCTGTAATCTCTCTCTCTCCTACATGCAGGCTACAGACTTTGCGCACATGGTGTAATCGTATTCCCTGACAAAAGGACTCTGAAACAACTTTGCACTCCACTAGCATAAAGAACTCCCGTGAACTGCATCTCTCTAGAGCAAGGACGCAGAGTGCCCATAAGCTGCGGTTCCTACAGTCAGGCTACAGAAATCCCGTATATTGGGAATGCCTTCACCCAGGCTAATGAACCCTTCGTAAATGCTTCGTTCCACACTTCCGATACAGAACTCATGGACGCTGCATCTCACCACATTCAGGTTACCGAACTCCTCTATGCTCTGTTTCCTACACTCAGGCTACAGACATTGCACACACCAGGTAAGCCTATTCCCAAGCTACAGAACTCTGAAACAGCTTCGCACTCCACTAGCATACAGAACTCCCGAGAACTGCATCTCTCTAGAGCAAGGACGCAGAGTGCCCATAAGCTGCGTTTCCTAGAGTCATTCTCTACAAATCCCGCATATTGCGAATACCTACTCCCAGGCTACAGAACTTTTCCAAACTGCTTCGTTCCACACCTCCGATACAAAACTCAGATAGCCTGCTTCTCACCACACTCAGGTTACAGAAGTCCTGTAATCTCTCTCTCCTACATGCAGGCTACAGACTTTGCGCACATGATGTAATCGTATTTCCAGGCTAGAGAACTCTGAAACAGCTTCGCACTCCACTAGCATAAAGAACTCCCGTGAACTGCATCTCTCTAGAGCAAGGACGCAGAATGCCCATTAGCAGGCGTCTCCTACAGTCAGGCTACAGAAATCCCATATATTGCGAATGCCTATGCCCAGGCTAATGAACCCTTCCTAACTGCTTCGTTCCACACCTCCGATACAGATCTCATGGACGCTGCACATCAACACACTCAGCTTAGCGAACTCCTGTACGCTCTGTCTCCTACACTCAGGCTACAGACATTGCATACATTGTGTCATCCTATTCCCTGACAACAGGACTCTGAAACAACTTTGCACTCCACTAGCATACAGAGCTCCCGTGAACTGCTTCTCTCTAGAGCAATGACGCAGAGTGCCCATAAGCTGCATTTCCTAGAGTCATTCTCTACAAATCCCGCATATTGCGAATACCTACTCCCAGGCTACAGAACTCTTCCAAACTGCTTCATTCCACACTTCCGATACAGAACTCATGTTCGCTGCATCTCACCACACTCAGGATTGAGAATTCCTGTAAGCTCTCTCTCCTACACGCAGGCTACACATGTAGTGCACATTAGGTAAGCCTATTCACAAGCTGCAGAATGCTGAAACAGCTTCGCATTCCACTAGCATACAGAACTCCCGTGAACTGCATCTCTCTAGAGCAATGACTCAGAGTGCACATAAGCAGGCGTCTCCTGCAGTCAGGCTACAGAAATCCCGTATATTGCGGATTCCTACGCCCAGGCTAATGAAAACTTCCTAACTGCTTCGTTCCACACCTCCGATACAGATCTCATGGACGCTGCATCTCATCACACTCAGCTTAGCGAACTCCTTTATGCTCTCTCTCCTACTCTCAGGCTACAGACATTGCATACATTGTGTCATCCTATTCCCTGACAACAGGACTCTGAAACAACTTTGCACTCCACTAGCATACAGAACTCCCGTGAACTGCTTCTCTCTAGAGCAATGACGCAGAGCGCCCATAAGCTGCGTTTCCTAGAGTCATTCTCTCCAAATCCCACATATTGCGAGTACCTACTCCCAGGCTACAGAACTTTTCCAAACTGCTTCATTCCACACTTGTGATACAGAACTCATGTTCGCTGCATCTCACCACACTCAGGTTTGAGAATTTCTGTAAGCTCTCTCTCCTTCACGCAGGCTACAGATGTAGCGCACATTAGGTAAGCCTATTCCCAAGCTACAGAACTCTGAAACAGCTTTGCACTCCACTAGCATACAGAACTCCCGTGAAATGCATCTCTCTAGAGCAATGACGTAGACTGCACATAAGCTGCGTTTCCTACAGTCAGGCTACAGAAATCCCCTATATTGCGAATGCCTTCGTCCAGGCTAATGAACCCTTCCTAACTGCTTTGTTCCACACTTCCGATATAGAACTCATGTTCGCTGCATCTCACCACACTCAGGTTTGAAAATTCCTGTAAGCTCTGTCTCCTACATGCAGGCTACAAATGTTGCGCACATTAGGTAAGCCTATTCACAAGCTGCAGAACGCTGAAACAGCTTCGCATTCCACTTGCATACAGAACTCCTGTGAACTGCATCTCTCTAGAGCAAGGAAGCAGAACGCCCATAAGCTACGTTTCCTACAGTCATGCTACACAAATCCCCCATATTGCGAATACCTATTCCCAGGCTACAGAACTTTTTCAAACTGCTTCATTCCACACCTCCGATACACAACTCATGTAGCCTGCTTCTCACCACACTCAGGTTACAGAAGTCCTGTAATCTCTCTCTACTACATGTAGGCTACAGACTTTGAGCACACAATGCTATTTGTGTTTGTAAACATGACACTGAATTCACTTACCCAAGAAAAAGACTTTGCTTTTCTCCAAAACCAGTTTGACTCTGCTTTTCCCGGTCCCTTTCACAGGAATTCCACACGAGTTTGTCCAGATAGGTCTTGATCTAACCTGAAATATCCGGTTCTGTGTGGCTAAATGAATATCAGCTTTTAAACAGCTTGTGTGTTTGTTAGTTTTTAGCTGTATATTATCTATGAAGTTTATAGTTTTGAATGAATTTTAGTATGTTACATTTTGTTTTTTTGTTGGCAAACTCTAATTGGTTCCACATGGAGACACAACTGGTACACATAAGTGTTTTCTGAGTAGAATGCTACATAAACTATTTTAAAATGCTATTTGCGTTTGTAAACATGACACTGAATCCACTTGCCCAAGAAAAAGACTTTGCTTTTCTCCAAAACCAGTTTGACTCTGCTTTTCTGGGTCCTTTGCACATGAATTCCAGACGAGTGTGTCCAGATAGGTCTGGATCAAACAAAAAATACCCGTTTCTGTGTGGCTAAATGAATATCAGCTTTTAAAACAGGCTTTGTGTTTGTTAGTGTTTTCGGGATATTATCAATGAACTTGAGAGTTTGGAATGATTTCTGCATTGAAAGATTTTGTTTTCCTGATGGCAAAAGCTAATTGGATTCACATGGAGACACAACAGGTACACATTCTAGTTTTCTGAGTAGAACGCTACAGAAACCAGGTAAAAAATGATATTTGTGACTGTAAAAATGACATTGAATTACTTGCCCAAGAAAAAGACTTTGCTTTTCTCCAAAACCAGTTTGACTCTGTTTTTCTGGGTCCTTTGCACATGAATTCCACACGAGTTTGTCCAGATAGCGCTGGATCCAACCAGAAATACCCGGTTCCCTTCTGCCTAACTCAATCCCAGCTGTTGCTACAGCCTCTATGTTTGTTTCTTATTCCTGAATATTTTCAAAGAACTTCAGAGTTGTGAATGAATTTTAATATGTTACATTTTGTTTTTTTGCTGGCAAACGCTAATTGGTTCCACAGGGAGTCACACCAGGAACACATTCGAGTTTTCTGAGTAGAATGCTACAGAGACCAGGTTATAAATGCTATTTGTGTTTGTAAACATGACACTGAATCCACTTGCCCATGGAAAAGACTTTGCTTTTCTCCAAAACCAGCTTGACTCTGCTTTTCTGGGTCCTTTGCACATGAATTCCACACAAGTTTGTCCAGGTAGGTCTGGATCTAACCAGAAATATCCGGTTCTGTGTGGTTAAATGAATATCAGCTTTAGGCAGCCTGTGGGTTTGTTAGTTTTTAGCTGGATATTATCTATGAAGTTTATAGTTTTGAACGAATTTTAGCATGTTACATTTTGTTTTCTTGTTGGCAAACGCTAATTGGTTCAACATGGAGACACAAGAGGTACACATTTGAGTTTTCTGAGTAGAATGCTACAGAAACCAGGTTAAAATGCTATTTGTGTTTGTAAACATGACATTGAATTCACTTGCTCTAGAAAAAGACTTTGCTTTTCTCCAAAACCAGTTTGACTCTGCTTTTCTGGGTCCTTTGCACATGAATTCCACACCAGTTTGTCCAGATAGGTCTGGATCTAACCTGAAATAACCGGTTCTGTGTGGCTAAATGAATATCAGCTTTCAAACAGCCTGTGTGTTTGTTAGTTTTTAGCTGGATATTATCTATGAAGTTTATAGTTTTGAATGACTTTTAGCATGTTACATTTTGTTTTTTTGTTGGCAAACGCTAATTGGTTCCACATGGAGACATAACAGGTACACCTAAGTGATTTCTGAGTAGAATGCTACAGAAACCAGTTTAAAATGCTATTTGTGTTTGTAAACATGACACTAAATCCACTTGCCCAAGAAAAAGGCATTGTTTTTCTCCAAAACCAGTTTGACTCTGCTTTTCTGGGTCTTTTGCACAGGAATTCCACACTAGTTTGTCCGGAGAGGTCTGGATCAAACCAGAAATACCCGGTTCCCTTTTGCCTAACTCAATCCCAGCTGTTGCTACAGCCTCTATGTTTGTCTCTTATTCCTGGATATTTTCCAAGCACTTTAGAGTTTTGAATGAATTTTAGTAAGTTACATTTTGTTTTTTTGTTGGTAAACGCTAATTGGTTCCACATGGAGTCACAACAGGAACACATTCGAGTCTTTTAGGTAGAATGCTACAGAAACCAGGTTAAAAATGCTATTTGTGTTTGTAAACATGACACTGAATCCACTTGCCCAAGAAAATGACTTTGCTTTTCTCCAAAACCAGTTTGACTCTGCTTTTCTGGGTCCTTTGCAAAAGAATTCCACACGAGTTTGTCCAGATAGGTCTGGATCTAACCTGAAATATCTGATTCTGTGTGGCTAAATGAATATCAGCTTTTAAAACAGGCCTTGTGTTTTTTAGTGTTTTCGGGATATTATCAATGAACTTGAGAGTTTGGAATGATTTCTGCATTTGAACATTTTGATTTCCTGTTGGCAAAAGCTAATTGGATTCACATGGAGACACAACAGGTACACATTCGAGTTTTCTGAGTAGAATGCTACAGAAACCAGGTTAAAAATGATATTTGTGACTGTAAAAATGACATTGAATTACTTGCCCAAGAAAAAGACTTTGCTTTTCTCTAAAATCTGTTTGACTCTGCTTTTCTGGTTCCTTTGCACATGAATTCCACACGAGTTTGTCCAGAGAGGTCTGGATCAAACCAGAAATACCCGGTTCCCTTCTGCCTAACTCAATCCCAGCTGTTGCTACAGCCTCTATGTTTGTTTCTTATTCCTGGATATTTTCCAAGATCTTTAGAGATTTGAATGAATTTTAGCATGTTACATTTTGTTTTTTTGTTGGCAAACGCTAATTGGTTCCACATGGAGTCACAACAGGAACATATTCGAGTTTTCTGAGTAGAATGCTACAGAAACCAGGTTAAAAATGCTATTTGTGTTTGTAAACATGACACTGAATCCACTTGCCCAAGAAAAAGACTTTGCTTTTCTCCAAAACCAGTTTGACTCTGCTTTTCTGGGTCCTTTGCACATGAATTCCACACGAGTTTGTGCAGTTAGTTCTGGATCTAACCTGAAATATCCGGGTCTGTGTCGCTACATGAATATCAGCTTTTAAACAGCCTGTGTGTTTGTTAGTTTTTAGCTGGATATTATCTATGAAGTTTATAGTTTTGAATGAATTTTAGCATGTTACATTTTGATTTCTGTTGGCAAACGCTAATTGGTTCCACATGGAGACACAACAGGTACACATAAGTGTTTTCTGAGTAGAATGCTACAGAAACCAGGTTAAAATGCTATTTCTGTTTGTAAACATGACACTGAATTCACTTGCCCAAGAAAAAGACTTTGCTTTTCTCCAAAACCAG
Organism: Sylvilagus floridanus; assembly: GCA_949820135.1. Lineage (NCBI taxonomy): Eukaryota > Metazoa > Chordata > Mammalia > Lagomorpha > Leporidae > Sylvilagus > Sylvilagus floridanus. The sequence continues at coordinate 73,776 of CATKVR010000006.1, read as the reverse complement.
TTGACTCTGCTTTTCCCGGTCCTTTTCACAGGAATTCCACACGAGTTTGTCCAGATAGGTCTTGATCTAACCTGAAATATCCGGTTCTGTGTGGCTAAATGAATATCAGCTTTTCAAACAACTTTGTGTTTGTTAGTTTTTAGCTGGATATTATCTATGAAGTTTATAGTTTTGAATGAATTTTAGCATGTTACATTTTGTTTTTTTGTTGGCAAACGCTAATTGGTTCCACATGGAGACATAACAGGCACACCTAAGTGTTTTTTGAGCAGAATGCTACAGAAACCAGGTTAAAAATGCTATTTGTGTTTGTAAACATGACACTGAATCCACTTGCCCAATAAAAAGACTTTGCTTTTCTCCAAAACCAGTTTGACTCTGCTTCTCTGGGTCCTTTGCACACGAAATCCACACGAGTTTGTCCAGATAGGTCTGGGTCTAACCTGAAATATCCGGTTCTGTGTGGCTAAATGAATATCAGCTTTTAAAACACGCCTTGTGTTTGTTAGTGTTTTTGGGATATTATCAATGAACTTGAGAGTTTGGAAGATTTCTGCATTGTAACATTTTGATTTCCTGTTGGCAAAAGCTAAGTGGATTCACATGGAGACACAACAGGTACACATTCGAGTTTTCTGAGTAGAATGCTACAGAAACCAGGTTAAAAATGATATTTGTGACTGTAAAAATGACATTGAATTTACTTGCCCAAGAAAAAGACTTTGCTTTTCTCCAAAATCTGTTTGACTCTGCTTTTCTGGGTCCTTTGCACATGAATTCCACACGAGATTGTCCAAATAGCTCTGGATCAAACCAGAAATACCCAGTTCCCTTCTGCCTAACTCAATCCCAGCTGTTGCTACAGCCTCTATGTTTGTTTCTGTTTCCTGGATATGTTCCAAGATCTTTAGAGTTTTGAATGAATTTTAGTATGTTACATTTTGTTTTTTTGTTGGCAAACGCTAATTGGTTCCACATGGAGTCACACCAGGAACACATTCGTTTTTCTGAGTAGAATGCTACAGAAACCAGGTTATAAATGCTATTTGTGTTTGTAAACATGAAACTGAATCCACTTGCCCAAGAAAAAGACTTTGCTTTTCTCCAAAACCAGTTTGACTCTGCTTTTCTGGGTCCTTTGCACACGAATTCCACACATGTTTGTCCAGATAGGTCTGGATCTAACCTGAAATAACCGGTTCTGTGTGGCTAAATGAATATCAGCTTTTAAACAGCCTGTGTGTTTGTTAGTTTTTAGCTGGATATTATCTATGATGTTTATAGTTTTGAATGACTTTTAGCATGTTACATTTTGTTTTTTTGTTGGCAAACGCTAATTGGTTCCACATGGAGACATAACAGGTACACCTAAGTGATTTCTGAGTAGAATGCTACAGAAACCAGTTTAAAATGCTATTTGTGTTTGTAAACATGACACTAAATCCACTTGCCCAAGCAAAAGGCATTGTTTTTCTCCAAAACCAGTTTGACTCTGCTTTTCTGGGTCTTTTGCACAGGAATTCCACACTAGTTTGTCCGGAGAGGTCTGGATCAAACCAGAAATACCCGGTTCCCTTCTGCCTAACTCAATCCCAGCTGTTGCTACAGCCTCTATGTTTGTCTCTTATTCCTGGATATTTTCCAAGCACTTTAGAGTTTTGAATGAATTTTAGTAAGTTACATTTTGTTTTTTTGTTGGTAAACGCTAATTGGTTCCACATGGAGTCACAACAGGAACACATTCGAGTCTTTTAAGTAGAATGCTACAGAAACCAGGTTAAAAATGCTATTTGTGTTTGTAAACATGACACTGAATCCACTTGCCCAAGAAAATGACTTTGCTTTTCTCCAAAACCAGTTTGACTCTGCTTTTCTGGGTCCTTTGCAAAAGAATTCCACACGAGTTTGTCCAGATAGGTCTGGATCTAACCTGAAATATCTGATTCTGTGTGGCTAAATGAATATCAGCTTTTAAAACAGGCCTTGTGTTTTTTAGTGTTTTCGGGATATTATCAATGAACTTGAGAGTTTGGAATGATTTCTGCATTTGAACATTTTGATTTCCTGTTGGCAAAAGCTAATTGGATTCACATGGAGACACAACAGGTACACATTCGAGTTTTCTGAGTAGAATGCTACAGAAACCAGGTTAAAAATGATATTTGTGACTGTAAAAATGACATTGAATTTACTTGCCCAAGAAAAAGACTTTGCTTTTCTCTAAAATCTGTTTGACTCTGCTTTTCTGGGTCCTTTGCACATGAATTCCACACGAGTTTGTCCAGAGAGGTCTGGATCAAACCAGAAATACCCGGTTCCCTTCTGCCTAACTCAATCCCAGCTGTTGCTACAGCCTCTATGTTTGTTTCTTATTCCTGGATATTTTCCAAGATCTTTAGAGATTTGAATGAATTTTAGCATGTTACATTTTGTTTTTTTGTTGGCAAACGCTAATTGGTTCCACATGGAGTCACAACAGGAACATATTCGAGTTTTCTGAGTAGAATGCTACAGAAACCAGGTTAAAAATGCTATTTGTGTTTGTAAACATGACACTGAATCCACTTGCCCAAGAAAAAGACTTTGCTTTTCTCCAAAACCAGTTTGACTCTGCTTTTCTGGGTCCTTTGCACATGAATTCCACACGAGTTTGTGCAGTTAGTTCTGGATCTAACCTGAAATATCCGGGTCTGTGTCGCTACATGAATATCAGCTTTTCAAACAACTTTGTGTTTGTTAGTTTTTAGCTGGATATTATCTATGAAGTTTATAGTTTTGAATGAATTTTAGCATGTTACATTTTGTTTTTTTGTTGGCAAACGCTAATTGGTTCCACATGGAGACATAACAGGCACACCTAAGTGTTTTCTGAGTAGAATGCTACAGAAACCAGGTTAAAAATGCTATTTGTGTTTGTAAACATGACACTGAATCCACTTGCCCAATAAAAAGACTTTGCTTTTCTCCAAAACCAGTTTGACTCTGCTTCTCTGGGTCCTTTGCACACGAAATCCACACGAGTTTGTCCAGATAGGTCTGGGTCTAACCTGAAATATCCGGTTCTGTGTGGCTAAATGAATATCAGGTTTAAAACACGCCTTGTGTTTGTTAGTGTTTTCGGGATATTATCAATGAACTTGAGAGTTTGGAATGATTTCTGCATTGTAACATTTTGATTTCCTGTTGGCAAAAGCTAAGTGGATTCACATGGAGACACAACAGGTACACATTCGAGTTTTCTGAGTAGAATGCTACAGAAACCAGGTTAAAAATGATATTTGTGACTGTAAAAATGACATTGAATTTACTTGCCCAAGAAAAAGACTTTGCTTTTCTCCAAAATCTGTTTGACTCTGCGTTTCTGGGTCCTTTGCACATGAATTCCACACGAGTTTGTCCAAATAGCTCTGGATCAAACCAGAAATACCCAGTTCCCTTCTGCCTAACTCAATCCCAGCTGTTGCTACAGCCTCTATGTTTGTTTCTGTTTCCTGGATATGTTCCAAGATCTTTAGAGTTTTGAATGAATTTTAGTATGTTACATTTTGTTTTTTTGTTGGCAAACGCTAATTGGTTCCACATGGAGTCACAACAGGAACACATTCGTTTTTCTGAGTAGAATGCTACAGAAACCAGGTTATAAATGCTATTTGTGTTTGTAAACATGAAACTGAATCCACTTGCCCAAGAAAAAGACTTTGCTTTTCTCCAAAACCAGTTTGACTCTGCTTTTCTGGGTCCCTTGCACACGAATTCCACACATGTTTGTCCAGATAGGTCTGGATCTAACCTGAAATAACCGGTTCTGTGTGGCTAAATGAATATCAGCTTTTAAACAGCCTGTGTGTTTGTTAGTTTTTAGCTGGATATTATCTATGATGTTTATAGTTTTGAATGACTTTTAGCATGTTACATTTTGTTTTTTTGTTGGCAAACGCTAATTGGTTCCACATGGAGACACAAGAGGAACACATTCGAGTTTTCTGAGTAGAATGCAACATAAATTAGGTAAAAATGCCATTTGTGTTTGTAAGCATGACATTGAATCCACTTGCCCAAGAAAAAGACTTTGCTTTTCTAAAAAACCTGTTTGACTCTGCTTTTTCTTGGTCCTTTGCACATGAATTCCACACGAGTTTGTCCAGATAGGTCTGGATCAAACCAGAAATATCCTGTTCCCTTCTGCCTAACTCAATCGCAGCTGTTGCTACAGCCTCTATGTTTCTTTCTGTTTCCTGGATATTTTCCAAGAACTTTAGAGTTTTGAATGAATTTTAGTATGTTACGTTTTGTTGTTTTGTTCGCAAATTCTAATTGGTTCCACATGGCGTCACAACAGCAACACATTCGAGTTTTCTGAGTAGAATGCTACAGAAACCAGGTTAAAAATGATATTTGTGTTTGTAAACATGACACTGAATCCACTTGCCAAAGGAAACGACTTTGCTTTTCTCCAAAACCAGTTTGACTCTGCTTTTCTGGGTCCTTTGCACACGAATTCCACACGAGTTTGTCCAGATAGGTCTGGATCAAACCAGAAATACCCGTTTCTGTGTGGCTAAATGAATATCAGCTTTTAAAACAGGCTTTGTGTTTGTTAGTATTTTCAGGATATTATCAATGAACTTGAGAGTTTGGAATGATTTCTGCATTTTAACATTTTGTTTTCCTGTTGGCAAAAGCTAATTGGATTCACATGGAGACACAACAGGTACACATTCGAGTTTTCTGAGTAGAATGCTACAGAAACTAGGTGAAAAATGATATTTGCGACTGTAAAAATGACATTGAATTTACTTGCCCAAGAAAAAGACTTTGCTTTTCTCCAAAACCAGTTTGACTCTGCTTTTCGGGGTCCTTTTCACAGGAATTCCACACGAGTTTGTCCAGATAGGTCTTGATCTAACCTGAAATATCCGGTTCTGTGTGGCTAAATGAATATCAGCTTTTAAACAGCCTGTGTGTTTGTTAGTTTTTTGCTGGATATTATCTTTGAAGTTTATAGTTTTGAATGAATTTTAGCATGTTACATTTTGTTTTTTTTTGTTGGCAAACGCTAATTGTTTCCACATGGAGACACAACTGGTACACATAAATGTTTTCTGAGTAGAATGCTACAGAAACCAGGTTAAAATGCTATTTGCATTTGTAAACATGACACTGAATCCACTTGCCCAAGAAAAAGACTTTGCTTTTCTCCAAAACCCGTTTGACTCTGCTTTTCTGGGTCCTTTGCACACGAATTCCACACGAGTTTGTCCAGATAGGTCTGGATCAAACCAAAAATACCCTTTTCTGTGTGGCTAAACGAATATCAGCTTTTAAAACAGGCTTTGTGTTTGTTAGAGTTTTCGGGATATTATCAATGAACTTGAGAGTTTGGAATGATTTCTGCATTGTAACACTTTGTTTTCCTGTTCGCAAAAGCTATTTAGATTCACATGGAGTCATACCAGGAACACATTCGAGTTTTCTGAGTAGAATGCTACAGAAACCAGGTTAAAAATGCTATTTGAGACTGTAAACATGGAATTGAATTTACTTGCCCAAGAAAAATACTTTGCTTTTCTCCAAAACCAGTTTGGCTCTGTTTTTCTGAGTCCTTTGCACAGGAATTCCACACGAGTTTGTCCAGATAGCTCTGGATCAAACCAGAAATATCCGGTTCTCTTCTGCCTAACTCAATCCCAGCTGTTGCTACAGCCTCTATGTTTGAATCTGTTTACAGGATATTTTCCAAGTACTTTAGAGATTTGAATGAATTTTAGTATGTTACTTTTTGTTGTTTTGTTGGAAAATGCTAATTTGTTCCACATGGAGTCACAACAGGAACACATTCGAGATTTCTGAGTCGAATCCTACAGAAACCCGGTTAAAAATGATATTTGTGTTTGTAAACATGACACTGAATCCACTTGCCCATGAAAAAGGCTTTGCTTTTCTCCAAAACCTGTTTGACTCTGCTTTTCTGGGTCCTTTGCACATGAATTCCACACGAGTTTGTCCAGATAGGTCTGGATCAAACCAGAAATATCCGGTTCCCTTCTGCCTAACTGAATCGCAGCTGTTTCTACAGCCTCTTTGTTTGTTTCTGTTTCCTGGATATTTTCCAAGAACTTTAGAATTTTGAATAAATTTTAGTATGTTACGTTTTGTTTTGTTGTTGGCAAATAGTAATTGGTTCCACATGGAGACACAACAGGAATACATTCAAGTTTTCTGAGTAGAATGCTACAGAAACCAGGTTAAAAATGTTATTTGTGTTTGTATACATGACACTGAATCCACTTGCTCAAGAAAAAGACTTTGCTTTTCTCCAAAACCAGTTTGACTCTGCTTTTCTGGGTCCTTTGCACAGGAATTCCACACATGTTTGTCCAGATAGGTCTGGATCTAACCTGAAATAACCGGTTCTGTGTGTCTAAATGAATATCAGCTTTTAAAGAGCCTGTGTGCTTGTTAGTTTTTAGCTGGATATTATCTTTGAACTTTATAGTTTTGAATGAATTTTAGCATGTTACATTTTGTTTTTTTTTCTTGGCAAACACTAATAGGCTCCACATGGAGACACAACAGGTAAACATAAGTGTTTTCTGAGTAGAATGCTACATAAACCAGGTTAAAATGCTATTTTGTTTTCCTGTTCTCAAAAGCTAATTGGATTCACATGGAGACACAACAGGTACACATTCGAGATTTCTGAGTAGAATGCGACAGAAACCAGGTTAAAAATGACATTGAATTTACTTGCCCAAGAAAAAGACTTTGCTTTTCTCCAAAACCAGTTTGACTCTGCTTTTCTGGGTCCTTTGCACATGAATTCCACACGAGTTTCTCCAGATAGCTCTGGATCAAACCCGAAATGTCCGGTTCCCTTCTGCCTAACACAATCCCAGCTGTTGCTCCAGCCTCTATGTTTGTTTCTTATTCCTGGATATTTTGCAAGAACTTTAGAGTTTTGAATGAATTTTAGTATGTTACATTTTGTTTTTCGGATGGCAAATGCTAATTGGTTCAACATGGAGTCACAAGAGGGACACATTCGAGTTTTCTGAGTAGAATGCTACAGAAACCAGGTTAAAAATGCTATTTGTGTTTGTAAACATGACACTGAATCCACTTGCCCAAGAAAAAGACTTTGCTTTTCTCCAAAACCAGTTTGACTCTGCTTTTCTGGGTCCTTTGCACACAAATTCCACACGAGTTTGTCCAGATAGGTCTGGATCTAACCAGAAACATCCTGTTCTCTGTGGCTAAATGAATATCAGGTTTTAAACATCCTGTGTGTTTGTTAGTTTTTAGCTGGATATTATCTATGAAGTTCATAGTTTTGAATGAATTTTAGCATGTTACATTTTGTTTTTTTGTTTGTAAACGCTAATTGGTTCCACATGGAGTCACAACAGGAGCACATTCGAGTTTTCTGTGTAGAATGCTACAGAAACCAGGTTATAAATGCTATTTGTGTTTGTAAACATGACACTGAATCTACTTGCCCAAGACAAAGACTTTGCTTTTCTCCAAAACCAGTTTCAATATTCTTTTCTGGTTCCTTTGCAAAGGAATTCCACACGAGTTAGTCCAGATTGTTCTGGATCTAACCAGAAATATCTGGTTCTGTCTGGCTGAATGAATATTAGCTTTTAAAAAGCCTGTGTGTTTGTTAGTTTTTAGCTGGATATTATCTATGAAGTTTATAGTTTTGAATGAATTTTAGCATGTTACATTTTGTTTTTTTGTTGGCAAACGCTAATTGATTCCACATGGAGTCACACCAGGAACACATTCGAGTTTTCCGAGTAGAATGCTACCGAAACCAGGTTAAAAATGCTATTTGTTTTTGTAAACATTACACTGAATCCACTTGCCCAAGAAAAGACTTTGCTTTTCTCCAAAACCAGTTTGACTCTGCTTTTCTGGGTCCTTTGCACAGGAATTCCATATGAGTTTTTCCAGATAGGTCTGGATCAAACCAGAAATACCCGTTTCTGTGTGGCTAAATGAATATCAGCATTTAAAACAGGCTTTGTGTTTGTTAGTGTTTTCGGGATATTCGCAAGGGACTTGAGAGTTTGGAAGGATTTCTGCATTGTAACATTTTGTTTTCCGGTTGGCAAAAGCTAATTGGATTTTCATGGAGACACAACAGGTACACATTCGAGTTTTCTGAGTAGAATGCAACAGAAACCAGGTAAAAAATGATATTTGCCACTGTAAACATGGAATTGAATTTACTTGCCCAAGAAAAAGACTTTACTTTTCTCCAAAACCAGTTTGACTCTTTTTTTCTGGGTTGTTTGCACACGAATTCCACATGAATTTTCCAGATAGGTCTGGATCAAAGCAGTAATACCCGTTTCTGTGTGGCTAAATGAATATCAGCTTTTAAAACAGGCCTTGTGTTTTTTAGTGTTTTCGGGATATTATCAATGAACTTGAGAGTTTGGAATGATTTCTGCATTGTAACATTTTGTTTTCCTGTTGGCAAAAGCTAAGTGGATTCACGTGGAGACACAACAGGTACACATTCGAGTTTTCTGAGTAGAATGCTACAGAAACCAGGTAAAAATGATATTTGTGTTTGTAAACATGACACTGAATTTACTTGCCCAAGAAAAAGACTTTGCTTTTCTCCAAAACCAGTTTGACTCTGCTTTTCTGGGTCCTTTGCACACAAATTCCTCACGAGTTTGTCCAGATAGGTCTGGATCTAACCTGAAATATCCGGTTCTGTGTGGCTAAATGAATATCAGCTTTTATACAGCCTATGTGTTTGTTAGTTTTAGCTGGATATTATCTATGAAGTTTATAGTTTTGAATGAATTTTAGCAAGTTACATTTTGTTTTTTTTTGGAAAACACATGTTGGTTCCACATGGAGACACAACAGGTACACATAAGTGTTTTCTGAGTAGAATGCTACAGAGACCAGGTTAAAAATGATATTTGCGACAATAAACATGGAATTGAATTTACTTGCGCAAGAAAAAGACTTTGCGTTTCTCCAAAACCAGTTTGACTCTGCTTTTCTGGGTCCTTTGCACAAGAATTCCACACGAGTTTGTCCAGATAGCGCTGGATCAAACCAGAAATATCTGGTTCCCTTCTGCCTAATTCAATCACAGCTGTTGCTGCAGCCTCTGTTTCTTTATGTTTTCTGGATATTTTCCAAGAACTTTAGAGATTTGAATGAATTTTAGTATGTTACATTTTGTTTTTTTGCTGGCAAACGCTAATTGGTTCCACATGGAGTCTCACCAGGAACACATTCGAGTTTTCGGAGTAGAATGCTACAGAAACCAGGTGAAAATGCTATTTTGTTTGTAAACATGACACTGAATCCACTTGCCCAAGAAAAAGACTTTGCTTTTCTCCAAAACCAGTTTGACTCTGCTTTTCTGGGTCCTTTGCACACGAATTCCACACAAGTTGGTCCAGATAGCGCATGATCAAACCAGAAATATCCGGTACCCTTCTGCCTAACTCAATCCCTGCAGCTGCTAGAGCCTCTATGTTTGTTTCTGTTTTCTGGATATTTTCCATAACTTTAGAGTTTTGAATGAATTTTATTATGTTACATATTGTTTTCCTGTTGGAAAAAGCTAATTGGATTCACATGGAGTCACAAAAGGTATACATTCGAGTTTTCTCACTAGAATGCTACAGAAACCACGTTAGAAATGATACTTGTGACTGTAAAAGTGACATTGAATTTACTTGCCGAAGAAAAAGTCTTTGCTTTTCTCCAAAACCAGTTGGACTCTGCTTTTCTGGGTCCTTTGCACAGGAATTCCACACGAGTTTGTCCAGATAGCTCTGGATCAAACCGGAAATATGCGGTTCCCTTCTGCCTAACTCAATCCCAGCTGTTGCCTCAGACTCTATGTTTGTTTCTTATTCCTGGATATTTTCAAAGAACTTTAGAGTTTTTAATGAATTTTAGTATGTTATATTTTGTTTTTCGGTTGGCAAATGTTAATTGGTTTCACATGCTGTCACTACAGGAACACATTTGAGTTTTCTGAGTAGAATGCTACAGAAACCAGGTTAAAAATGCTATTTGTGTTTGTAAACATGACACTGAATCCACTTGCCCAAGAAAAAGACTTTGCTTTTCTCCAAAACTAGTTTCAATATTCTTTTCTGGGTCCTTTGCACACGAATTCCACATGAGTTTGTCCAGAGATGTCTGGATCTAACCAGAAATATGCGGTTCGGTATGCCTAAATGAATATCAGCTTTTAAACAGCTTGTGTGTTTGTTAGTTTTTAGCTGGATATTATCTATGAACTTTAGAGTTTTGAATGAATTTCAGCATGTTACATTTAGTTTTCTTGTTGGCAAACGCTAATTGGTTCCACATGGCGTCACAACAGGTACACATAAGTGCTTTCTGAGTAGAATGCTACAGAAAGCAGGATAAAATGCTATTTGTGTTTGTAAACATGACACTGAATCCACTTGCCCAAGAAAAAGACTTTGCTTTTCTCCAAAACCAGTTTGACTCTGCTTTTCTGGGTCCTTTGCACATGAATTCCACACGAGTTTGTCCAGATAGCGCTGGATCAAACCAGAAATATCCGGTTCCCTTCTGCCTAACTCAATCCCAGCTGTTGCTAAAGCCTCTTTGTTTGTTTCTGTTTTCTGGATATTTTCCAAGAACTTTAGATTTGAATGAATTTTAGTATGTCACATTTTGTTTTTTTGCTGGCAAACGCCAATTGGTTCCACATGGAGTCACACCAGGAACACATTCGAGTTTTCTGAGTGGAATGAAACAGAAACCAGGTTAAAAATGTTATTTGTGTTTGTAAACATGACACTGAATCCACTTGCCCTAGGAAAAGACTTTATTTTCTCCAAAACCAGTTTGACTCTGCTTTTCTGGGTCCTTTGCACACGAATTCCACACGAGTTTGTCCAGATAGGTCTGGATCAAACCAGAAATACCCGTTTCTGTGTTGCTAAATGAATATCAGCTTTTAAAACAGGCTTTGTGTTTGTTAGTGTTTTCAGGATATTATCAATGAACTTGAGAGTTTGGAGTGATTTCTGCATTTGAACATATTCTTTTCCTGTTGGCAAAAGCTAATTGGATTCACATGGAGACACAACAGGTACACATTCGAGTTTTCTGAGTAGAATGCTACAGAAAGCAGGTTAAAAATGATATTTGCGACTGTAAAAATGACATTGAATTTACTTTCCCATGTAAACGACTTTGCTTTTCTCCAAAACCAGTTTGACTCTGCTTTTCTGGGTCCTTTGCACATGAATTCCACTCGAGTTTGTCCAGATAGCGCTGGATCAAACCAGAAATATCCAGTTCCCTTCTGCCTAACTCAATCCCAGCTGTTGCTACAGCCTCTATGTTTGTTTCTGTTTTCTGAATATTTTCCAAGAACTTTAGATTTGAATGAATTTTAGTATGTTACATTTTGTTCTTTTGCTGGCAAACGCTAATTGGATTCACATGGAGACACAACAGGTACACATTCGAGTTTTCTCAGTAGAATGCTACAGAGACCAGGTAAAATATGATATTTGCGACTGTAAAATTGAGATTGAATTTACTTGCCCATGAAAACGACTTTGCTTTTCTCCAAAACCAGTTTGACTCTGCTTTTCTGGGTCCTTTGCACATGAATTCCACACGAGTTTGTCCAGATAGCGCTGGATCAAACCAGAAATATCCGGTTCCCTTCTGCCTAACTCAATCCCAGCTGTTGCTACAGCCTCTATGTTTGTTTCTGTTTTCTGGATATTTTCCAAGAACTTTAGATTTGAATGAATTTTAGTATGTCACATTTTGTTTTTTTGCTGGCAAACGCCAATTGGTTCCACATGGAGTCACACCAGGAACACATTCGAGTTTTCTGAGTGGAATGAAACAGAAACCAGGTTAAAAATGTTATTTGTGTTTGTAAACATGACACTGAATCCACTTGCCCAAGGAAAAGACTTTATTTCTCCAAAACCAGTTTGACTCTGCTTTTCTGGGTCCTTTGCACACGAATTCCACACGAGTTTGTCCAGATAGGTCTGGATCAAACCAGAAATACCCTTTTTCTGTGTTGCTAAATGAATATCAGGTTTTCAAACAGGCTTTGTGTTTGTTAGTGTTTTCGGGATATTATCAATGAACTTGAGAGTTTGGAGTGATTTCTGCATTTGAACATATTCTTTTCCTGTTGGCAAAAGCTAATTGGATTCACATGGAGACACAACAGGTACACATTCGAGTTTTCTGAGTAGAATGCTACAGAAAGCAGGTTAAAAATGATATTTGCGACTGTAAAAATGACATTGAATTTACTTTCCCATGAAAAAGACTTTGCTTTTCTCTAAAACCAGTTTGACTCTGCTTTTCTGGGTCCTTTGCACAAGAATTCCACACGAGTTTGTCCAGATAGGTCTGGATCAAACCAGAAATACCCATTTCTGTGTTGCTAAATGAATATCAGCTTTTAAAACAGGCTTTGTGTTTGTTAGTGTTTTCGGGATATTATCAATGAACTTGAGAGTTTGGAGTGATTTCTGCATTTGAACATATTCTTTTCCTGTTGGCAAAAGCTAATTCGATTCACATGGAGACACAACAGGTACACATTCGAGTTTTCTGAGTAGAATGCTACAGAAAGCAGGTTAAAAATGATATTTGCGACTGTAAAAATGACATTGAATTTACTTTCCCATTAAAACGACTTTTCTTTTCTCCAAAACCAGTTTGACTCTGCTTTTCTGGGTCCTTTGCACATTAATTCCACATGAGTTTGTCCAGATAGCACTGGATCAAACCAGAAATATCCAGTTCCCTTCTGCCTAACTCAATCCCAGCTGTTGCTACAGCCTCTATGTTTGTTTCTGTTTTCTGAATATTTTCCAAGAACTTTAGATTTGAATGAATTTTAGTATGTTACATTTTGTTCTTTTGCTGGCAAACGCTAATTGGATTCACATGGAGACACACCAGGTACACATTCGAGTTTTCTCAGTAGAATGCTACAGAAACCAGGTAAAAATGATATTTGCGACTGTAAAATTGACATTGAATTTACTTGCCCATGAAAAAGACTTTGCTTTTCTCCAAAACCAGTTTGACTCTGCTTTTCTGGGTCCTTTGCGCATGAATTCCACATGAGTTTGTCCAGATAGCGCTGGATCAAACCAGATATATCCGGTTCCCTTCTGCCTAACTCAATCCCAGCTGTTGCTACAGCCTCTATGTTTGTTTCTGTTTTCTGGATATTTTCCAAGAACTTTAGATTTGAATGAATTTTAGTATGTCACATTTTGTTTTTTTGCTGGCAAACGCCAATTGGTTCCACATGGAGTCACACCAGGAACACATTCGAGTTTTCTGAGTGGAATGAAACAGAAACCAGGTTAAAAATGTTATTTGTGTTTGTAAACATGACACTGAACCACTTGCCCAAGGAAAAGACTTTATTTTCTCCAAAACCAGTTTGACTCTGCTTTTCTGGTTCCTTTGCACACGAATTCCTCACGAGTTTGTCCAGATAGGTCTGGATCAAACCAGAAATACCCGTTTCTGTGTTGCTAAATGAATATCAGCTTTTAAAACAGGCTTTGTGTTTGTTAGTGTTTTCGGGATATTATCAATGAACTTAGGAGTTTGGAGTGATTTCTGCATTTGAACATATTCTTTTCCTGTTGGCAAAAGCTAATTGGATTCACATGGAGACACAACAGGTACACATTCGAGTTTTCTGAGTAGAATGCTACAGAAAGCAGGTTAAAAATGATATTTGCGACTGTAAAAATGACATTGAATTTACTTTCCCATGAAAAAGACTTTGCTTTTCTCCAAAACCAGTTTGACTCTGCTTTTCTGGGTCCTTTGCACATGAATTCCACACGAGTTTGTCCAGATAGCGCTGGATCAAACCAGAAATATCCAGTTCCCTTCTGCCTAACTCAATCCCAGCTGTTGCTACAGCCTCTATGTTTGTTTCTGTTTTCTGGATATTTTCCAAGAACTTTAGATTTGAATGAATTTTAGTATGTTACATTTTGTTTTTTTGCTGGCAAACGCCAATTGGTTCCACATGGAGTCCCACCAGGAACACATTCGAGTTTCCTGAGTAGAATGCTACAGAAACTAGGTTAAAAATGCTATTTCTGTTTGTAAACATGACATTGAATCCACTTGCCCAAGAAAAAGACTTTGATTTTCTCCAAAACCAGTTGGACTCTGCTTTTCTGGGTGCTTTGCACAGGAATTCCACACGAGATTGTCCAAATAGCTCTGGATCAAACCAGAAATATCCGGTTCCCTTCTGCCTAACTCAATCCCAGCTGTTGCCTCAGACTCTATGTTTGTTTCTTATTCCTATTTTCAAAGAACTTTAGAGTTTTGAATGAATTTTAGTATGTTACATTTTGTTTTTCGGTTGGCAAACGCTAACTGGTTCCACATGCTGTCACTACAGGAACACATTCGAGTTTTCTGAGTAGAATGCTACAGAAACCACGTTAGAAATGAAACTTGTGATTGTAAAAGTGACATTGAATTTACTTGCCCAAGAAAAAGAGTTTGCTTTTCTCCAAAACCAGTTTGACTCTGCTTTTCTGGGTCCTTTGCACACAAATTCCAAAGAAGTTTGTTTAGATAGGTCTGGTTCTAACCTGAACTACCCGTTTCTGTGTGGCTAAATGAATATCAGCTTTCAAACAGCCTGTGTGTTTGTTAGCTTTTAGCTGGATGTTATCTATGAACTTTAGAGTTTTGAATGGATTTTAGTATGTTACATTTTGTTGTTTTGCTGGCAAACGTTAATTGGTTCCACATGGAGTCACAACAGGTACAAATAAGTATTTTCTGAGTAGAATGCTACAGAAACCAGGTTAAAATGCTATTTGTGTTTGTAAACATGACATTGAATCCACTTGCCCAAGAAAAAGACTTTGCTTTTCTCCAAAACCAGTTTGACTCTGCTTTTCTGGGTCCTTTGCACACGAATTCCACACGAGTTTGTCCAGATAGGTCTGGATCAAACCAGAAATAACCGTTTCTGTGTTGCTAAATGAATATCAGCTTTTAAAACAGGCTTTGTGTTTGTTAGTGTTTTCGGGATATTAGCAAGGGACTTGAGAGTTTGGAATGATTTCTGCATTTGAACATATTCTTTTCCTGTTGGCAAAAGCTAATTGGATTCACATGGAGACACAACAGGTACACATTCGAGTTTTCTGAGTAGAATGCTACAGAAAGCAGGTTAAAAATGATATTTGCAACTGTAAAAATGACATTGAATTTACTTTCCCATGAAAACGACTTTGCTTTTCTCCAAAACCAGTTTGACTCTGATTTCTGGGTCCTTTGCACATGAATTCCACACGAGTTTGTCCAGATAGCGCTGGATCAAACCAGAAATATCCGGTTCCCTTCTGCCTAACTCAATCCCAGCTGTTGCTACAGCCTCTATGTTTGTTTCTGTTTTCTGGATATTTTCCAAGAACTTTAGATTTGAATGAATTTTAGTATGTCACATTTTGTTTTTTTGCTGGCAAACGCTAATTGGATTCACATGGAGACACACCAGGTACACATTCGAGTTTTCTCAGTAGAATGCTACAGAAACCAGGTTTAAAAAAAAATGATATTTGCGACTGTAAAATTGACATTGAATTTACTTGCCCAAGGAAAAGACTTTATTTTCTCCAAAACCAGTTTGACTCTGCTTTTCTGGGTCCACACGAATTCCACACGAGTTTGTCCAGATAGGTCTGGATCAAACCAGAAATACCCGTTTCTGTGTGGCTAAATGAATATCAGCTTCTAAAACAGGCTTTGGTTTGTTAGTGTTTTCAGGATATTAGCAAGGGACTTGAGAGTTTGGAATGATTTCTGCATTGTAACCTTTTGTTTTCCTGTTGGCAAAACCTAATTGGATTCACATGGAGACACAACAGGTACACATTCGAGTTTTCTGAGTAGAATGCTACAGAAACCAGGTAAAAAATTATATTTGTGACAGTAAACATGACACTGAATTTACTTGCCCAAGAAAAAGATTTTGCTTTTCTCCAAAACCAGTTAGACTCTGCTTTTCTGGGTCTTTTGCACATGAATTCCACACGAGTTTGTCCAGATAGCACTGGATCAAACCAGAAATATCCGGTTCCCTTCTGCCTAACTCAATCCCAGCTGTTGCTGCAGACTCTATGTTTCTTTCTGTTTTCTAAATATTTTCCAAGAACTTTAGAGTTTTGAATTGATTTCAGTATGTTACATTTTGTTTTTTTGTTGGCAAACGCTAATTGGTTCCACATGGAGTCACAACAGGAACACATTTGAGTTTTCTGAGAAGAATGCTACAGAAACCAGGTTAAAATGGTATTTGCGTTTGTAAACATGACACTGAATCCACTGGCCCAAGAAAAAGACTTTGCTTTTCTCCAAAACCAGTTTGACTCTGCTTTTCTGGGTCCTTTGCAAAAGAATTCCACACGAGTTTGTCCAGATAGGTCTGGATCAAACCAGAAATACCCGTTTCTCTGTGGCTAAATGAATATCAGCTTTTAAAACAGGCTTTGTGTTTGTTAGTGTTTTCGGGATATTATCAATGAACTTGAGAGTTTGGAATGATTTCTGCACTGTAACATTTTGTTTTCCTGTTGGCAAAAGCTAATTGCATTCACATGGAGACACAAAAGGTACACATTCGAGTTTTCTGAGTGGAATGCTACAGACACCAGGTTAAAAATGATATTTGCGACTGTAAACATGGAATTGAATTTACTTGCCCAAGAAAAAGACTTTGCTTTTCTCCAAAACCAGTTAGACTCTGCTTTTCTGGGTCCTTTGCACACAAATTCCTCACGAGTTTGTCCAGATAGGTCTGGATCTAACCTGAAATATCCGGTTCTGTGTGGCTAAATGAATATCAGCTTTTATACAGCCTATGTGTTTGTTAGTTTTAGCTTGATATTATCTATGAAGTTTATAGTTTTGAATGAATTTTAGCAAGTTACATTTTGTTTTTTGTTGGAAAACACATGTTCGTTCCACATGGAGACACAACAGGTACACATAAGTGTTTTCTGAGTAGAATGCTACAGAGACCAGGTTCAAAATGATATTTGCGAGAGTAAACATGGAATTGAATTTACTTGCGCAAGAAAAAGACTTTGCGTTTCTCCAAAACCAGTTTGACTCTGCTTTTCTGGGTCCTTTGCACAAGAATTCCACACGAGTTTGTCCAGATAGCCCTGGATCAAACCAGAAATATCTGGTTCCCTTCAGCCTAATTCAATCACAGCTGTTGCTGCAGCCTCTGTTTCTTTATGTTTTCTGGATATTTTCCAAGAACTTTAGAGATTTGAATGAATTTTATTATGTTACATATTGTTTTCCTGTTGGCAAAAGCTAATTGGATTCACATGGAGTCACAAAAGGTATACATTCGAGTTTTCTCACTAGAATGCTACAGAAACCACGTTAGAAATGATACTTGCAACTGTAAAAGTGACATTGAATTTACTTGCTTTTCTAGGTCCTTTGCACAGGAATTCCACACGAGTTTGTCCAGATAGCTCTGGATCAAACCGGAAATATGCGGTTCCCTTCTGCCTAACTCAATCCCAGCTGTTGCCTCAGACTCTATGTTTGTTTCTTATTCCTGGATATTTTCAAAGAACTTTAGAGTTTTCAATGAATTTTAGTATGTTATATTTTGTTTTTCGGTTGGCAAATGTTAATTGGTTCCACATGCTGTCACTACAGGAACACATTTGAGTTTTCTGAGTAGAATGCTACAGAAACCAGGTTAAAAATGCTATTTGTGTTTGTAAACATGACACTGAATCCACTTGCCCAAGAAAAAGAC
The DNA here is from genome assembly GCA_949820135.1 of Sylvilagus floridanus. Classification (NCBI taxonomy): domain Eukaryota; kingdom Metazoa; phylum Chordata; class Mammalia; order Lagomorpha; family Leporidae; genus Sylvilagus; species Sylvilagus floridanus. Next base: position 55,925 of record CATKVR010000006.1, on the reverse strand, counting down.
TTTGCTTTTCTCCAAAACTAGTTTCAATATTCTTTTCTGGGTCCTTTGCACACGAATTCCACACGAGTTTGTCCAGAGATGTCTGGATCTAACCAGAAATATGCGGTTCGGTATGCCTAAATGAATATCAGCTTTTAAACAACTTGTGTGTTTGTTAGTTTTTAGCTGGATATTATCTATGAACTTTAGAGTTTTGAATGAATTTCAGCATGTTACATTTTGTTTTCTTGTTGGCAAACGCTAATTGGATTCACATGGAGACACAACAGGTACACATAAGTGTTTTCTGAGTAGAATGCTACAAAACCAGGTTAAAATGCTATTTGTGTTTGTAAACATGACATTGAATCCACTTGCCCAAGAAAAAGACTTTGCTTTTCTCCAAAACCAGTTTGACTCTGCTTTTCTGGGTCCTTTGCACATGAATTCCACATGAGTTTGTCCAGATAGCGCTGGATCAAACCAGAAATATCCAGTTCCCTTCTGCCTAACTCAATCCCAGTTGTTGCTACAGCCTCTATGTTTGTTTCTGTTTTCTGGATATTTTCCAAAAACTTTAGATTTGAATGAATTTTAGTACGTTACATTTTGTTTTTTTGCTGGCAAACGCCAATTGGTTCCACATGGAGTCCCACCAGGAACACATTCGAGTTTCCTGAGTAGAATGCTACAGAAACTAGGTTAAAAATGCTATTTGTGTTTGTAAACATGACACTGAATCCACTTGCCCAAGAAAAAGACTTTGCTTTTCTCCAAAACCAGTTTGACTCTGCTGTTCTGGGTCCTTTGCACAGGAATTCCGCACGAGTTTGTCCAGATAGGTCTGGATCAAACCAGAAATACCCGTTTCTGTGTGGCTAAATGAATATCAGCTTCTAAAACAGGCTTTGGTTTGTTAGTGTTTTCGGGATATTAGCAAGGGACTTGAGAGTTTGGAATGATTTCTGCATTGTAACCTTTGGTTTTCCTGTTGGCAAAACCTAATTGGATTCACATGGAGACACAACAGGTACACATTCGAGTTTTCTGAGTAGAATGCTACAGAAACCAGGTAAAAAATGATATTTGCGACTGTAAAAATGACATTGAATTTACTTGCCCATGAAAACGACTTTGCTTTTCTCCAAAACCAGTTTGACTCTGCTTTTCTGGGTCCTTTGCACATGAATTCCACACGAGTTTGTCCAGATAGCGCTGGATCAAATCAGAAATATCCGGTTCCCTTCTGCCTAACTCAATCCCAGCTGTTGCTACAGCCTCTATGTTTGTTTCTGTTTTCTGGATATTTTCCAAGAACTTTAGATTTGAATGAATTTTAGTATGTCACATTTTGTTTTTTTGCTGGCAAACGCTAATTGGATTCACATGGAGACACACCAGGTACACATTCGAGTTTTCTCAGTAGAATGCTACAGAAACCAGGTAAAAAATGATATTTGCGACTGTAAAATTGACATTGAATTTACTTGCCCATTGAAACGACTTTGCTTTTCTCTAAAACCAGTTTGACTCTGCTTTTCTGGGTCCTTTGCACACGAATTCCACACGAGTTTGTCCAGATAGGTCTGGATCAAACCAGAAATACCCGTTTCTGTGTTGCTAAATGAATATCAGGTTTTCAAACAGGCTTTGTGTTTGTTAGTGTTTTCGGGATATTATCAATGAACTTGAGAGTTTGGAGTGATTTCTGCATTTGAACATATTCTTTTCCTGTTGGCAAAAGCTAATTGGATTCACATGGAGACACAACAGGTACACATTCGAGTTTTCTGAGTAGAATGCTACAGAAAGCAGGTTAAAAATGATATCTGCGACTGTAAAAATGACATTGAATTTACTTTCCCATGAAAACGACTTTGCTTTTCTCCAAAACCAGTTTGACTCTGATTTCTGGGTCCTTTGCACATGAATTCCACTCGAGTTTGTCCAGATAGCGCTGGATCAAACCAGAAATATCCGGTTCCCTTCTGCCTAACTCAATCCCAGCTGTTGCTACAGCCTCTATGTTTGTTTCTGTTTTCTGGATATTTTCCAAGAACTTTAGATTTGAATGAATTTTAGTATGTCACATTTTGTTTTTTTGCTGGCAAACGCTATTTGGATTCACATGGAGACACACCAGGTACACATTCGAGTTTTCTCTGTAGAATGCTACAGAAACCAGGTAAAAAATGATATTTGCGACTGTAAAATTGACATTGAATTTACTTGCCCATTGAAACAACTTTGCTTTTCTCTAAAACCAGTTTGACTCTGCTTTTCTGGGTCCTTTGCACACGAATTCCACACGAGTTTGTCCAGATAGGTCTGGATCAAACCAGAAATATCCAGTTCCCTTCTGCCTAACTCAATCCCAGCTGTTGCTACAGCCTCTATGTTTGTTTCTGTTTTCTGGATATTTTCCAAGAACTTTAGATTTGAATGAATTTTAGTATGTCACATTTTGTTTTTTTGCTGGCAAACGCCAATTGGTTCCACATGGAGTCCCACCAGGAACACATTCGAGTTTCCTGAGTAGAATGCTACAGAAACTAGGTTAAAAATGCTATTTGTGTTTGTAAACATGACACTGAATCCACTTGCCCAAGAAAAAGACTTTGCTTTTCTCCAAAACCAGTTTGACTCTGCTTTTCTGGTTCCTTTACACACGAATTCCACACGAGTTTGTCCAGATAGTTCTGGATCAAACGAAAAATACCCGTTTCTGTGTTGCTAAATGAATATCAGCTTTTCAAACAGGCTTTGTGTTTGTTAGTGTTTTCGGGATATTATCAATGAACTTGAGAGTTTGGAATGATTTCTGCATTGTAACATTTTGTTTTCCTGTTGGCAAAAGCTAATTGGATTCACATGGAGACACAACAGGTACACATTTGAGTTTTCAGAGTACAATGCTACAGAAACCAGGTTAAAAATGATATTTGCGAGTGTAAATATGGAATTGAATTTACTTGCCTAAGAAAAAGACTTTGCTTTTCTCCAAAACCAGTTTGACTCTGCTGTTCTGGGTCCTTTGCACAGGAATTCCGCACGAGTTTGTCCAGATAGGTCTGGATCAAACCAGAAATACCCGTTTCTGTGTGGCTAAATGAATATCAGCTTCTAAAACAGGCTTTGGTTTGTTAGTGTTTTCGGGATATTAGCAAGGGACTTGAGAGTTTGGAATGATTTCTGCATTGTAACCTTTGGTTTTCCTGTTGGCAAAACCTAATTGGATTCACATGGAGACACAACAGGTACACATTCGAGTTTTCTGAGTAGAATGCTACAGAAACCAGGTAAAAAATGATATTTGCGACTGTAAAAATGACATTGAATTTACTTGCCCATGAAAACGACTTTGCTTTTCTCCAAAACCAGTTTGACTCTGCTTTTCTGGGTCCTTTGCACATGAATTCCACACAAGTTTGTCCAGATAGCGCTGGATCAAATCAGAAATATCCGGTTCCCTTCTGCCTAACTCAATCCCAGCTGTTGCTACAGCCTCTATGTTTGTTTCTGTTTTCTGCATATTTTCCAAGAACTTTAGATTTGAATGAATTTTAGTATGTCACATTTTGTTTTTTTGCTGGCAAACGCTAATTGGATTCACATGGAGACACACCAGGTACACATTCGAGTTTTCTCAGTAGAATGCTACAGAAACCAGGTAAAAAATGATATTTGCGACTGTAAAATTGACATTGAATTTACTTGCCCATTGAAACGACTTTGCTTTTCTCTAAAACCAGTTTGACTCTGCTTTTCTGGGTCCTTTGCACACGAATTCCACACGAGTTTGTCCAGATAGGTCTGGATCAAACCAGAAATACCCGTTTCTGTGTTGCTAAATGAATATCAGCTTTTCAAACAGGCTTTGTGTTTGTTAGTGTTTTCGGGATATTATCAATGAACTTGAGAGTTTGGAGTGATTTCTGCATTTGAACATATTCTTTTCCTGTTGGCAAAAGCTAATTGGATTCACATGGAGACACAACAGGTACACATTCGAGTTTTCTGAGTAGAATGCTACAGAAAGCAGGTTAAAAATGATATCTGCGACTGTAAAAATGACATTGAATTTACTTTCCCATGAAAACGACTTTGCTTTTCTCCAAAACCAGTTTGACTCTGATTTCTGGGTCCTTTGCACATGAATTCCACTCGAGTTTGTCCAGATAGCGCTGGATCAAACCAGAAATATCCGGTTTCCTTCTGCCTAACTCAATCCCAGCTGTTGCTACAGCCTCTATGTTTGTTTCTGTTTTCTGGATATTTTCCAAGAACTTTAGATTTGAATGAATTTTAGTATGTCACATTTTGTTTTTTTGCTGGCAAACGCTATTTGGATTCACATGGAGACACAACAGGTACACATTCGAGTTTTCTCAGTAGAATGCTACAGAAACCAGGTAAAAAATGATATTTGCGACTGTAAAATTGACATTGAATTTGCTAACCCATGAAAACAACTTTGCTTTTCTCTAAAACCAGTTTGACTCTGCTTTTCTGGGTCCTTTGCACACGAATTCCACACGAGTTTGTCAGATAGGTCTGGATCAAACCAGAAATACCCGTTTCTGTGTTGCTAAATGAATATCAGCTTTTCAAACAGGCTTTGTGTTTGTTAGTGTTTTCGGGATATAATCAATGAACTTGAGAGTTTGGAGTGATTTCTGCATTTGAACATATTCTTTTCCTGTTGGCAAAAGCTAATTGGATTCACATGGAGACACAACAGGTACACATTCGAGTTTTCTGAGTAGAATGCTACAGAAAGCAGGTTAAAAATGATATTTGCGACTGTAAAAATGACATTGAATTTACTTTCCCATGAAAAAGACTTTGCTTTTCTCCAAAACCAGTTTGACTCTGCTTTTTCTGGGTCCTTTGCACATGAATTCTACACGAGTTTGTCCAGATAGCGCTGGATCAAACCAGAAATATCCGGTTCCCTTCTGCCTAACTCAATCCCAGCTGTTGCTACAGCCTCTATGTTTGTTTCTGTTTTCTGGATATTTTCCAAGAACTTTAGATTTGAATGAATTTTAGTATGTCACATTTTGTTTTTTCGCTGGCAAACACTATTTGGATTCACATGGAGACACAACAGGTACACATTCGAGTTTTCTCAGTAGAATGCTACAGAAACCAGGTAAAAAATGATATTTGCGACTGTAAAATTGACATTGAATTTACTTGCCCATGAAAACAACCTTGCTTTTCTCTAAAACCAGTTTGACTCTGCTTTTCTGGGTCCTTTGCACAGGAATTCCACACGAGTTTGTCCAGATAGGTCTGGATCAAACCAGAAATACCCGTTTCTGTGTTGCTAAATGAATATCAGCTTTTCAAACAGGCTTTGTGTTTGTTAGTGTTTTCGGGATATTATCAATGAACTTGAGAGTTTGGAGTGATTTCTGCATTTGAACATATTCTTTTCCTGTTGGCAAAAGCTAATTGGATTCACATGGAGACACAACAGGTACACATTCGAGTTTTCTGAGTAGAATGCTACAGAAAGCAGGTTAAAAATGATATCTGCGACTGTAAAAATGACATTGAATTTACTTTCCCATGAAAACGACTTTGCTTTTCTCCAAAACCAGTTTGACTCTGATTTCTGGGTCCTTTGCACATGAATTCCACTCGAGTTTGTCCAGATAGCGCTGGATCAAACCAGAAATATCCGGTTCCCTTCTGCCTAACTCAATCCCAGCTGTTGCTACAGCCTCTATGTTTGTTTCTGTTTTCTGGATATTTTCCAAGAACTTTAGATTTGAATGAATTTTAGTATGTCACATTTTGTTTTTTTGCTGGCAAACGCTATTTGGATTCACATGGAGACACAACAGGTACACATTCGTGTTTTCTCAGTAGAATGCTACAGAAACCAGGTAAAAAATGATATTTGCAACTGTAAAATTGACATTGAATTTACTAACCCATGAAAACAACTTTGCTTTTCTCTAAAACCAGTTTGACTCTGCTTTTCTGGGTCCTTTGCACACGAATTCCACACGAGTTTGTCCAGATAGGTCTGGATCAAACCAGAAATACCCGTTTCTGTGTTGCTAAATGAATATCAGCTTTTCAAACAGGCTTTGTGTTTGTTAGTGTTTTCGGGATATTATCAATGAACTTGAGAGTTTGGAGTGATTTCTGCATTTGAACATATTCTTTTCCTGTTGGCAAAAGCTAATTGGATTCACATGGAGACACAACAGGTACACATTCGGGTTTTCTGAGTAGAATGCTACAGAAAGCAGGTTAAAAATGATATTTGCGACTGTAAAAATGACATTGAATTTACTTTCCCATGAAAAAGACTTTGCTTTTCTCCAAAACCAGTTTGACTCTGCTTTTTCTGGGTCCTTTGCACATGAATTCCACACGAGTTTGTCCAGATAGCGCTGGATCAAACCAGAAATATCCAGTTCCCTTCTGCCTATCTCAATCCCAGCTGTTGCTACAGCCTCTATGTTTGTTTCTGTTTTCTGGATATTTTCCAAGAACTTTAGATTTGAATGAATTTTAGTATGTTACATTTTGTTTTTTTGCTGGCAAACGCCAATTGGTTCCACATGGAGTCCCACCAGGAACACATTCGAGTTTCCTGAGTAGAATGCTACAGAAACTAGGTTAAAAATGCTATTTGTGTTTGTAAACATGACACTGAATCCACTTGCCCAAGAAAAAGACTTTGCTTTTCTCCAAAACCAGTTTGACTCTGCTTTTCTGGTTCCTTTACACACGAATTCCACACGAGTTTGTCCAGATAGTTCTGGATCAAACGAAAAATACCTGTTTCTGTGTTGCTAAATGAATATCAGCTTTTCAAACAGGCTTTTTGTTTGTTAGTGTTTTCGGGATATTATCAATGAACTTGAGAGTTTGGAATGATTTCTGCATTGTAACATTTTGTTTTCCTGTTGGCAAAAGCTAATTGGATTCACATGGAGACACAACAGGTACACATTTGAGTTTTCAGAGTACAATGCTACAGAAACCAGGTTAAAAATGATATTTGCGAGTGTAAATATGGAATTGAATTTACTTGCCCAAGAAAAAGACTATGCTTTTCTCCAAAACCAGTTTGACTCTGCTTTTCTGGGTCCTTTGCACACGAATTCCACACGAGTTTGTCCAGATAGGTCTGAATCTAACCAGAAATATCCGGTTCTGTGTGGCTAAATGAATATCAGCTTTTAAATCAGCCTGTGAATATGTTCAAGTTTTGTGCATATTAACAATGAACTTTAGAGTTTGGAATGAATTCTACCTTGTAATATTTTTTTGGTTGGCAAACGCTAATTGGATTCACATGGAGACACAATAGGAACACATGAGTTTTTTTCTGAGTAGAATGCTACAGAACCCAGTTTAAAATGCTATTTCTGTTTGTAACATGACATTGAATCCACTTGCCCAAGAAAAAGACTTTGCTTTTCTCCAAAACCAGTTGGACTCTGCTTTTCTGGGTTCTTTGCACAGGAATTCCACACGAGATTGTCCAAATAGCTCTGGATCAAACCAGAAATATCCGGTTCCCTTCTGCCTAACTCAATCCCAGCTGTTGCCTCAGACTCTATGTTTGTTTCTTATTCCTGGATATTTTCAAAGAACTTTAGAGTTTTGAATGAATTTTAGTATGTTACATTTTGTTTTTCGGTTGGCAAACGCTAACTGGTTCCACATGCTGTCACTACAGGAACACATTCGAGTTTTCTGAGTAGAATGCTACAGAAACCACGTTAGAAATGAAACTTGTGACTGCAAAAGTGACATTGAATTTACTTGCCCAAGAAAAAGAGTTTGCTTTTCCCCAAAACCAGTTTGACTCTGCTTTTCTGGGTCCTTTGCACACAAATTCCAAAGAAGTTTGTCCAGATAGGTCTGGTTCTAACCTGAACTACCCGTTTCTGTGTGGCTAAATGAATATCAGCTTTCAAACAGCCTGTGTGTTTGTTAGCTTTTAGCTGGATGTTATCTATGAACTTTAGAGTTTTGAATGGATTTTAGTATGTTACATTTTGTTGTTTTGCTGGCAAACGTTAATTGGTTCCACATGGAGTCACAACAGGTACAAATAAGTATTTTCTGAGTAGAATGCTACAGAAACCAGGTTAAAATGCTATTTGTGTTTGTAAACATGACATTGAATCCACTTGCCCAAGAAAAAGACTTTGCTTTTCTCCAAAACCAGGTTGACTCTGCTGTTCTGGGTCCTTTGCACATGAATTCCGCACGAGTTTGTCCAGATAGGTCTGGATCAAACCAGAAATACCCGTTTCTGTGTGGCTAAATGAATATCAGCTTCTAAAACAGGCTTTGGTTTGTTAGTGTTTTCGGGATATTAGCAAGGGACTTGAGAGTTTGGAATGATTTCTGCATTGTAACCTTTGGTTTTCCTGTTGGCAAAACCTAATTGGATTCACATGGAGACACAACAGGTACACATTCGAGTTTTCTGAGTAGAATGCTACAGAAACCAGGTAAAAAATGATATTTGCGACTGTAAAAATGACATTGAATTTACTTGCCCATGAAAACGACTTTGCTTTTCTCCAAAACCAGTTTGACTCTGATTTCTGGGTCCTTTGCACATGAATTCCACACGAGTTTGTCCAGATAGCGCTGGATCAAACCAGAAATATCCGGTTCCCTTCTGCCTAACTCAATCCCAGCTGTTGCTACAGCCTCTATGTTTGTTTCTGTTTTCTGGATATTTTCCAAGAACTTTAGATTTGAATGAATTTTAGTATGTCACATTTTGTTTTTTCGCTGGCAAACGCTATTTGGATTCACATGGAGACACAACAGGTACACATTCGAGTTTTCTCAGTAGAATGCTACAGAAACCAGGTAAAAAATGATATTTGCGACTGTAAAATTGACATTGAATTTACTTGCCCATGAAAACAACCTTGCTTTTCTCTAAAACCAGTTTGACTCTGCTTTTCTGGGTCCTTTGCACACGAATTCCACACGAGTTTGTCCAGATAGGTCTGGATCAAACCAGAAATACCCGTTTCTGTGTTGCTAAATGAATATCAGCTTTTCAAACAGGCTTTGTGTTTGTTAGTGTTTTCGGGATATTATCAATGAACTTGAGAGTTTGGAGTGATTTCTGCATTTGAACATATTCTTTTCCTGTTGGCAAAAGCTAATTGGATTCACATGGAGACACAACAGGTACACATTCGAGTTTTCTGAGTAGAATGCTACAGAAAGCAGGTTAAAAATGATATCTGCGACTGTAAAAATGACATTGAATTTACTTTCCCATGAAAACGACTTTGCTTTTCTCCAAAACCAGTTTGACTCTGATTTCTGGGTCCTTTGCACATGAATTCCACTCGAGTTTGTCCAGATAGCGCTGGATCAAACCAGAAATATCCGGTTCCCTTCTGCCTAACTCAATCCCAGCTGTTGCTACAGCCTCTATGTTTGTTTCTGTTTTCTGGATATTTTCCAAGAACTTTAGATTTGAATGAATTTTAGTATGTCACATTTTGTTTTTTTGCTGGCAAACGCTAATTGGATTCACATGGAGACACAACAGGTACACATTCGAGTTTTCTCAGTAGAATGCTACAGAAACCAGGTAAAAAATGATATTTGCGACTGTAAAATTGACATTGAATTTACTTGCCCATGAAAACAACTTTGCTTTTCTCCAAAACCAGTTTGACTCTGCTTTTCTGGGTCCTTTGCACACGAATTCCACACGAGTTTGTCCAGATAGGTCTGGATCAAACCAGAAATATCCAGTTCCCTTCTGCCTAACTCAATCCCAGCTGTTGCTACAGCCTCTATGTTTGTTTCTGTTTTCTGGATATTTTCCAAGAACTTTAGATTTGAATGAATTTTAGTATGTCACATTTTGTTTTTTTGCTGGCAAACGCCAATTGGTTCCACATGGAGTCCCACCAGGAACACATTCGAGTTTCCTGAGTAGAATGCTACAGAAACTAGGTTAAAAATGCTATTTGTGTTTGTAAACATGACACTGAATCCACTTGCCCAAGAAAAAGACTTTGCTTTTCTCCAAAACCAGTTTGACTCTGCTTTTCTGGTTCCTTTACACACGAATTCCACACGAGTTTGTCCAGATAGTTCTGGATCAAACGAAAAATACCCGTTTCTGTGTTGCTAAATGAATATCAGCTTTTCAAACAGGCTTTTTGTTTGTTAGTGTTTTCGGGATATTATCAATGAACTTGAGAGTTTGGAATGATTTCTGCATTGTAACATTTTGTTTTCCTGTTGGCAAAAGCTAATTGGATTCACATGGAGACACAACAGGTACACATTTGAGTTTTCAGAGTACAATGCTACAGAAACCAGGTTAAAAATGATATTTGCGAGTGTAAATATGGAATTGAATTTACTTGCCTAAGAAAAAGACTTTGCTTTTCTCCAAAACCAGTTTGACTCTGCTGTTCTGGGTCCTTTGCACAGGAATTCCGCACGAGTTTGTCCAGATAGGTCTGGATCAAACCAGAAATACCCGTTTCTGTGTGGCTAAATGAATATCAGCTTCTAAAACAGGCTTTGGTTTGTTAGTGTTTTCGGGATATTAGCAAGGGACTTGAGAGTTTGGAATGATTTCTGCATTGTAACCTTTGGTTTTCCTGTTGGCAAAACCTAATTGGATTCACATGGAGACACAACAGGTACACATTCGAGTTTTCTGAGTAGAATGCTACAGAAACCAGGTAAAAAATGATATTTGCGACTGTAAAAATGACATTGAATTTACTTGCCCATGAAAACGACTTTGCTTTTCTCCAAAACCAGTTTGACTCTGCTTTTCTGGGTCCTTTGCACATGAATTCCACACAAGTTTGTCCAGATAGCGCTGGATCAAATCAGAAATATCCGGTTCCCTTCTGCCTAACTCAATCCCAGCTGTTGCTACAGCCTCTATGTTTGTTTCTGTTTTCTGCATATTTTCCAAGAACTTTAGATTTGAATGAATTTTAGTATGTCACATTTTGTTTTTTTGCTGGCAAACGCTAATTGGATTCACATGGAGACACACCAGGTACACATTCGAGTTTTCTCAGTAGAATGCTACAGAAACCAGGTAAAAAATGATATTTGCGACTGTAAAATTGACATTGAATTTACTTGCCCATTGAAACGACTTTGCTTTTCTCTAAAACCAGTTTGACTCTGCTTTTCTGGGTCCTTTGCACACGAATTCCACACGAGTTTGTCCAGATAGGTCTGGATCAAACCAGAAATACCCGTTTCTGTGTTGCTAAATGAATATCAGCTTTTCAAACAGGCTTTGTGTTTGTTAGTGTTTTCGGGATATTATCAATGAACTTGAGAGTTTGGAGTGATTTCTGCATTTGAACATATTCTTTTCCTGTTGGCAAAAGCTAATTGGATTCACATGGAGACACAACAGGTACACATTCGAGTTTTCTGAGTAGAATGCTACAGAAAGCAGGTTAAAAATGATATCTGCGACTGTAAAAATGACATTGAATTTACTTTCCCATGAAAACGACTTTGCTTTTCTCCAAAACCAGTTTGACTCTGATTTCTGGGTCCTTTGCACATGAATTCCACTCGAGTTTGTCCAGATAGCGCTGGATCAAACCAGAAATATCCGGTTCCCTTCTGCCTAACTCAATCCCAGCTGTTGCTACAGCCTCTATGTTTGTTTCTGTTTTCTGGATATTTTCCAAGAACTTTAGATTTGAATGAATTTTAGTATGTCACATTTTGTTTTTTTGCTGGCAAACGCTAATTGGATTCACATGGAGACACAACAGGTACACATTCGAGTTTTCTCAGTAGAATGCTACAGAAACCAGGTAAAAAATGATATTTGCGACTGTAAAATTGACATTGAATTTACTTGCCCATGAAAACAACTTTGCTTTTCTCCAAAACCAGTTTGACTCTGCTTTTCTGGGTCCTTTGCACACGAATTCCACACGAGTTTGTCCAGATAGGTCTGGATCAAACCAGAAATATCCAGTTCCCTTCTGCCTAACTCAATCCCAGCTGTTGCTACAGCCTCTATGTTTGTTTCTGTTTTCTGGATATTTTCCAAGAACTTTAGATTTGAATGAATTTTAGTATGTCACATTTTGTTTTTTTGCTGGCAAACGCCAATTGGTTCCACATGGAGTCCCACCAGGAACACATTCGAGTTTCCTGAGTAGAATGCTACAGAAACTAGGTTAAAAATGCTATTTGTGTTTGTAAACATGACACTGAATCCACTTGCCCAAGAAAAAGACTTTGCTTTTCTCCAAAACCAGTTTGACTCTGCTTTTCTGGTTCCTTTACACACGAATTCCACACGAGTTTGTCCAGATAGTTCTGGATCAAACGAAAAATACCCGTTTCTGTGTTGCTAAATGAATATCAGCTTTTCAAACAGGCTTTTTGTTTGTTAGTGTTTTTGGGATATTATCAATGAACTTGAGAGTTTGGAATGATTTCTGCATTGTAACATTTTGTTTTCCTGTTGGCAAAAGCTAATTGGATTCACATGGAGACACAACAGGTACACATTTGAGTTTTCAGAGTACAATGCTACAGAAACCAGGTTAAAAATGATATTTGCGAGTGTAAATATGGAATTGAATTTACTTGCCTAAGAAAAAGACTTTGCTTTTCTCCAAAACCAGTTTGACTCTGCTGTTCTGGGTCCTTTGCACAGGAATTCCGCACGAGTTTGTCCAGATAGGTCTGGATCAAACCAGAAATACCCGTTTCTGTGTGGCTAAATGAATATCAGCTTCTAAAACAGGCTTTGGTTTGTTAGTGTTTTCGGGATATTAGCAAGGGACTTGAGAGTTTGGAATGATTTCTGCATTGTAACCTTTGGTTTTCCTGTTGGCAAAACCTAATTGGATTCACATGGAGACACAACAGGTACACATTCGAGTTTTCTGAGTAGAATGCTACAGAAACCAGGTAAAAAATGATATTTGCGACTGTAAAAATGACATTGAATTTACTTGCCCATGAAAACGACTTTGCTTTTCTCCAAAACCAGTTTGACTCTGCTTTTCTGGGTCCTTTGCACATGAATTCCACACAAGTTTGTCCAGATAGCGCTGGATCAAATCAGAAATATCCGGTTCCCTTCTGCCTAACTCAATCCCAGCTGTTGCTACAGCCTCTATGTTTGTTTCTGTTTTCTGCATATTTTCCAAGAACTTTAGATTTGAATGAATTTTAGTATGTCACATTTTGTTTTTTTGCTGGCAAACGCTAATTGGATTCACATGGAGACACACCAGGTACACATTCGAGTTTTCTCAGTAGAATGCTACAGAAACCAGGTAAAAAATGATATTTGCGACTGTAAAATTGACATTGAATTTACTTGCCCATTGAAACGACTTTGCTTTTCTCTAAAACCAGTTTGACTCTGCTTTTCTGGGTCCTTTGCACACGAATTCCACACGAGTTTGTCCAGATAGGTCTGGATCAAACCAGAAATACCCGTTTCTGTGTTGCTAAATGAATATCAGCTTTTCAAACAGGCTTTGTGTTTGTTAGTGTTTTCGGGATATTATCAATGAACTTGAGAGTTTGGAGTGATTTCTGCATTTGAACATATTCTTTTCCTGTTGGCAAAAGCTAATTGGATTCACATGGAGACACAACAGGTACACATTCGAGTTTTCTGAGTAGAATGCTACAGAAAGCAGGTTAAAAATGATATCTGCGACTGTAAAAATGACATTGAATTTACTTTCCCATGAAAACGACTTTGCTTTTCTCCAAAACCAGTTTGACTCTGATTTCTGGGTCCTTTGCACATGAATTCCACTCGAGTTTGTCCAGATAGCGCTGGATCAAACCAGAAATATCCGGTTCCCTTCTGCCTAACTCAATCCCAGCTGTTGCTACAGCCTCTATGTTTGTTTCTGTTTTCTGGATATTTTCCAAGAACTTTAGATTTGAATGAATTTTAGTATGTCACATTTTGTTTTTTTGCTGGCAAACGCTAATTGGATTCACATGGAGACACAACAGGTACACATTCGAGTTTTCTCAGTAGAATGCTACAGAAACCAGGTAAAAAATGATATTTGCGACTGTAAAATTGACATTGAATTTACTTGCCCATGAAAACAACTTTGCTTTTCTCCAAAACCAGTTTGACTCTGCTTTTCTGGGTCCTTTGCACACGAATTCCACACGAGTTTGTCCAGATAGGTCTGGATCAAACCAGAAATATCCAGTTCCCTTCTGCCTAACTCAATCCCAGCTGTTGCTACAGCCTCTATGTTTGTTTCTGTTTTCTGGATATTTTCCAAGAACTTTAGATTTGAATGAATTTTAGTATGTCACATTTTGTTTTTTTGCTGGCAAACGCCAATTGGTTCCACATGGAGTCCCACCAGGAACACATTCGAGTTTCCTGAGTAGAATGCTACAGAAACTAGGTTAAAAATGCTATTTGTGTTTGTAAACATGACACTGAATCCACTTGCCCATGAAAACGACTTTGCTTTTCTCCAAAACCAGTTTGACTCTGCTTTTCTGGGTCCTTTGCACATGAATTCCACACAAGTTTGTCCAGATAGCGCTGGATCAAATCAGAAATATCCGGTTCCCTTCTGCCTAACTCAATCCCAGCTGTTGCTACAGCCTCTATGTTTGTTTCTGTTTTCTGCATATTTTCCAAGAACTTTAGATTTGAATGAATTTTAGTATGTCACATTTTGTTTTTTTGCTGGCAAACGCTAATTGGATTCACATGGAGACACACCAGGTACACATTCGAGTTTTCTCAGTAGAATGCTACAGAAACCAGGTAAAAAATGATATTTGCGACTGTAAAATTGACATTGAATTTACTTGCCCATTGAAACGACTTTGCTTTTCTCTAAAACCAGTTTGACTCTGCTTTTCTGGGTCCTTTGCACACGAATTCCACACGAGTTTGTCCAGATAGGTCTGGATCAAACCAGAAATACCCGTTTCTGTGTTGCTAAATGAATATCAGCTTTTCAAACAGGCTTTGTGTTTGTTAGTGTTTTCGGGATATTATCAATGAACTTGAGAGTTTGGAGTGATTTCTGCATTTGAACATATTCTTTTCCTGTTGGCAAAAGCTAATTGGATTCACATGGAGACACAACAGGTACACATTCGAGTTTTCTGAGTAGAATGCTACAGAAAGCAGGTTAAAAATGATATCTGCGACTGTAAAAATGACATTGAATTTACTTTCCCATGAAAACGACTTTGCTTTTCTCCAAAACCAGTTTGACTCTGATTTCTGGGTCCTTTGCACATGAATTCCACTCGAGTTTGTCCAGATAGCGCTGGATCAAACCAGAAATATCCGGTTCCCTTCTGCCTAACTCAATCCCAGCTGTTGCTACAGCCTCTATGTTTGTTTCTGTTTTCTGGATATTTTCCAAGAACTTTAGATTTGAATGAATTTTAGTATGTCACATTTTGTTTTTTTGCTGGCAAACGCTATTTGGATTCACATGGAGACACAACAGGTACACATTCGTGTTTTCTCAGTAGAATGCTACAGAAACCAGGTAAAAAATGATATTTGCGACTGTAAAATTGACATTGAATTTACTAACCCATGAAAACAACTTTGCTTTTCTCTAAAACCAGTTTGACTCTGCTTTTCTGGGTCCTTTGCACACGAATTCCACACGAGTTTGTCCAAATAGGTCTGGATCAAACCAGAAATACCCGTTTCTGTGTTGCTAAATGAATATCAGCTTTTCAAACAGGCTTTGTGTTTGTTAGTGTTTTCGGGATATTATCAATGAACTTGAGAGTTTGGAGTGATTTCTGCATTTGAACATATTCTTTTCCTGTTGGCAAAAGCTAATTGGATTCACATGGAGACACAACAGGTACACATTCGGGTTTTCTGAGTAGAATGCTACAGAAAGCAGGTTAAAAATGATATTTGCGACTGTAAAAATGACATTGAATTTACTTTCCCATGAAAAAGACTTTGCTTTTCTCCAAAACCAGTTTGACTCTGCTTTTTCTGGGTCCTTTGCACATGAATTCCACACGAGTTTGTCCAGATAGCGCTGGATCAAACCAGAAATATCCAGTTCCCTTCTGCCTAACTCAATCCCAGCTGTTGCTACAGCCTCTATGTTTGTTTCTGTTTTCTGGATATTTTCCAAGAACTTTAGATTTGAATGAATTTTAGTATGTTACATTTTGTTTTTTTGCTGGCAAACGCCAATTGGTTCCACATGGAGTCCCACCAGGAACACATTCGAGTTTCCTGAGTAGAATGCTACAGAAACTAGGTTAAAAATGCTATTTGTGTTTGTAAACATGACACTGAATCCACTTGCCCAAGAAAAAGACTTTGCTTTTCTCCAAAACCAGTTTGACTCTGCTTTTCTGGTTCCTTTACACACGAATTCCACACGAGTTTGTCCAGATAGTTCTGGATCAAACGAAAAATACCTGTTTCTGTGTTGCTAAATGAATATCAGCTTTTCAAACAGGCTTTTTGTTTGTTAGTGTTTTCGGGATATTATCAATGAACTTGAGAGTTTGGAATGATTTCTGCATTGTAACATTTTGTTTTCCTGTTGGCAAAAGCTAATTGGATTCACATGGAGACACAACAGGTACACATTTGAGTTTTCAGAGTACAATGCTACAGAAACCAGGTTAAAAATGATATTTGCGAGTGTAAATATGGAATTGAATTTACTTGCCCAAGAAAAAGACTATGCTTTTCTCCAAAACCAGTTTGACTCTGCTTTTCTGGGTCCTTTGCACACGAATTCCACACGAGTTTGTCCAGATAGGTCTGAATCTAACCAGAAATATCCGGTTCTGTGTGGCTAAATGAATATCAGCTTTTAAATCAGCCTGTGAATATGTTCAAGTTTTGTGCATATTAACAATGAACTTTAGAGTTTGGAATGAATTCTACCTTGTAATATTTTTTTGGTTGGCAAACGCTAATTGGATTCAGATGGAGACACAATAGGAACACATGAGTTTTTTTCTGAGTAGAATGCTACAGAACCCAGTTTAAAATGCTATTTCTGTTTGTAACATGACATTGAATCCACTTGCCCAAGAAAAAGACTTTGCTTTTCTCCAAAACCAGTTGGACTCTGCTTTTCTGGGTTCTTTGCACAGGAATTCCACACGAGATTGTCCAAATAGCTCTGGATCAAACCAGAAATATCCGGTTCCCTTCTGCCTAACTCAATCCCAGCTGTTGCCTCAGACTCTATGTTTGTTTCTTATTCCTGGATATTTTCAAAGAACTTTAGAGTTTTGAATGAATTTTAGTATGTTACATTTTGTTTTTCGGTTGGCAAACGCTAACTGGTTCCACATGCTGTCACTACAGGAACACATTCGAGTTTTCTGAGTAGAATGCTACAGAAACCACGTTAGAAATGAAACTTGTGACTGCAAAAGTGACATTGAATTTACTTGCCCAAGAAAAAGAGTTTGCTTTTCCCCAAAACCAGTTTGACTCTGCTTTTCTGGGTCCTTTGCACACAAATTCCAAAGAAGTTTGTCCAGATAGGTCTGGTTCTAACCTGAACTACCCGTTTCTGTGTGGCTAAATGAATATCAGCTTTCAAACAGCCTGTGTGTTTGTTAGCTTTTAGCTGGATGTTATCTATGAACTTTAGAGTTTTGAATGGATTTTAGTATGTTACATTTTGTTGTTTTGCTGGCAAACGTTAATTGGTTCCACATGGAGTCACAACAGGTACAAATAAGTATTTTCTGAGTAGAATGCTACAGAAACCAGGTTAAAATGCTATTTGTGTTTGTAAACATGACATTGAATCCACTTGCCCAAGAAAAAGACTTTGCTTTTCTCCAAAACCAGTTTGACTCTGCTTTTCTGGGTCCTTTGCACATGAATTCCGCACGAGTTTGTCCAGATAGGTCTGGATCAAACCAGAAATACCCGTTTCTGTGTGGCTAAATGAATATCAGCTTCTAAAACAGGCTTTGGTTTGTTAGTGTTTTCGGGATATTAGCAAGGGACTTGAGAGTTTGGAATGATTTCTGCATTGTAACCTTTGGTTTTCCTGTTGGCAAAACCTAATTGGATTCACATGGAGACACAACAGGTACACATTCGAGTTTTCTGAGTAGAATGCTACAGAAACCAGGTAAAAAATGATATTTGCGACTGTAAAAATGACATTGAATTTACTTGCCCATGAAAACGACTTTGCTTTTCTCCAAAACCAGTTTGACTCTGATATCTGGGTCCTTTGCACATGAATTCCACACGAGTTTGTCCAGATAGCGCTGGATCAAACCAGAAATATCCGGTTCCCTTCTGCCTAACTCAATCCCAGCTGTTGCTACAGCCTCTATGTTTGTTTCTGTTTTCTGGATATTTTCCAAGAACTTTAGATTTGAATGAATTTTAGTATGTCACATTTTGTTTTTTCGCTGGCAAACGCTATTTGGATTCACATGGAGACACAACAGGTACACATTCGAGTTTTCTCAGTAGAATGCTACAGAAACCAGGTAAAAAATGATATTTGCGACTGTAAAATTGACATTGAATTTACTTGCCCATGAAAACAACCTTGCTTTTCTCTAAAACCAGTTTGACTCTGCTTTTCTGGGTCCTTTGCACAGGAATTCCACACGAGTTTGTCCAGATAGGTCTGGATCAAACCAGAAATACCCGTTTCTGTGTTGCTAAATGAATATCAGCTTTTCAAACAGGCTTTGTGTTTGTTAGTGTTTTCGGGATATTATCAATGAACTTGAGAGTTTGGAGTGATTTCTGCATTTGAACATATTCTTTTCCTGTTGGCAAAAGCTAATTGGATTCACATGGAGACACAACAGGTACACATTCGAGTTTTCTGAGTAGAATGCTACAGAAAGCAGGTTAAAAATGATATCTGCGACTGTAAAAATGACATTGAATTTACTTTCCCATGAAAACGACTTTGCTTTTCTCCAAAACCAGTTTGACTCTGATTTCTGGGTCCTTTGCACATGAATTCCACTCGAGTTTGTCCAGATAGCGCTGGATCAAACCAGAAATATCCGGTTCCCTTCTGCCTAACTCAATCCCAGCTGTTGCTACAGCCTCTATGTTTGTTTCTGTTTTCTGGATATTTTCCAAGAACTTTAGATTTGAATGAATTTTAGTATGTCACATTTTGTTTTTTTGCTGGCAAACGCTAATTGGATTCACATGGAGACACAACAGGTACACATTCGAGTTTTCTCAGTAGAATGCTACAGAAAGCAGGTAAAAAATGATATTTGCGACTGTAAAATTGACATTGAATTTACTTGCCCATGAAAACAACTTTGCTTTTCTCCAAAACCAGTTTGACTCTGCTTCTCTGGGTCCTTTGCACACGAATTCCACACGAGTTTGTCCAGATAGGTCTGGATCAAACCAGAAATATCCAGTTCCCTTCTGCCTAACTCAATCCCAGCTGTTGCTACAGCCTCTATGTTTGTTTCTGTTTTCTGGATATTTTCCAAGAACTTTAGATTTGAATGAATTTTAGTATGTTACATTTTGTTTTTTTGCTGGCAAACGCCAATTGGTTCCACATGGAGTCCCACCAGGAACACATTGAGTTTCCTGAGTAGAATGCTACAGAAACTAGGTTAAAAATGCTATTTGTGTTTGTAAACATGACACTGAATCCACTTGCCCAAGAAAAAGACTTTGCTTTTCTCCAAAACCAGTTTGACTCTGCTTTCCTGGTTCCTTTACACACGAATTCCACACGAGTTTGTCCAGATAGTTCTGGATCAAACGAAAAATACCCGTTTCTGTGTTGCTAAATGAATATCAGCTTTTCAAACAGGCTTTGTGTTTGTTAGTGTTTTCGGGATATTATCAATGAACTTGAGAGTTTGGAATGATTTCTGCATTGTAACATTTTGTTTTCCTGTTGGCAAAAGCTAATTGGATTCACATGGAGACACAACAGGTACACATTTGAGTTTTCAGAGTACAATGCTACAGAATCCAGGTTAAAATGATATTTGCGAGTGTAAATATGGAATTGAATTTACTTGCCTAAGAAAAAGACTTTGCTTTTCTCCAAAACCAGTTTGACTCTGCTTTTCGGGGTCCTTTGCACAGGAATTCCGCACGAGTTTGTCCAGATAGGTCTGGATCAAACCAGAAATACCCATTTCTGTGTGGCTAAATGAATATCAGCTTCTAAAACAGGCTTTGGTTTGTTAGTGTTTTCGGGATATTAGCAAGGGACTTGAGAGTTTGGAATGATTTCTGCATTGTAACCTTTGGTTTTCCTGTTGGCAAAACCTAATTGGATTCACATGGAGACACAACAGGTACACATTCGAGTTTTCTGAGTAGAATGCTACAGAAACCAGGTAAAAAATGATATTTGCGACTGTAAAAATGACATTGAATTTACTTGCCCATGAAAACGACTTTGCTTTTCTCCAAAACCAGTTTGACTCTGATTTCTGGGTCCTTTGCACATGAATTCCACACGAGTTTGTCCAGATAGCGCTGGATCAAACCAGAAATATCCGGTTCCCTTCTGCCTAACTCAATCCCAGCTGTTGCTACAGCCTCTATGTTTGTTTCTGTTTTCTGGATATTTTCCAAGAACTTTAGATTTGAATGAATTTTAGTATGTCACATTTTGTTTTTTTGCTGGCAAACGCTATTTGGATTCACATGGAGACACAACAGGTACACATTCGTGTTTTCTCAGTAGAATGCTACAGAAACCAGGTAAAAAATGATATTTGCGACTGTAAAATTGACATTGAATTTACTAACCCATGAAAACAACTTTGCTTTTCTCTAAAACCAGTTTGACTCTGCTTTTCTGGGTCCTTTGCACACGAATTCCACACGAGTTTGTCCAGATAGGTCTGGATCAAACCAGAAATACCCGTTTCTGTGTTGCTAAATGAATATCAGCTTTTCAAACAGGCTTTGTGTTTGTTAGTGTTTTCGGGATATTATCAATGAACTTGAGAGTTTGGAGTGATTTCTGCATTTGAACATATTCTTTTCCTGTTGGCAAAAGCTAATTGGATTCACATGGAGACACAACAGGTACACATTCGAGTTTTCTCAGTAGAATGCTACAGAAAGCAGGTTAAAAATGATATTTGCGACTGTAAAAATGACATTGAATTTACTTTCCCATGAAAAAGACTTTGCTTTTCTCCAAAACCAGTTTGACTCTGCTTTTTCTGGGTCCTTTGCACATGAATTCCACACGAGTTTGTCCAGATAGCGCTGGATCAAACCAGAAATATCCAGTTCCCTTCTGCCTAACTCAATCCCAGCTGTTGCTACAGCCTCTATGTTTGTTTCTGTTTTCTGGATATTTTCCAAGAACTTTAGATTTGAATGAATTTTAGTATGTTACATTTTGTTTTTTTGCTGGCAAACGCCAATTGGTTCCACATGGAGTCCCACCAGGAACACATTCGAGTTTCCTGAGTAGAATGCTACAGAAACTAGGTTAAAAATGCTATTGTGTTTGTAAACATGACACTGAATCCACTTGCCCAAGAAAAAGACTTTGCTTTTCTCCAAAACCAGTTTGACTCTGCTTTTCTGGTTCCTTTACACACGAATTCCACACGAGTTTGTCCAGATAGTTCTGGATCAAACGAAAAATACCTGTTTCTGTGTTGCTAAATGAATATCAGCTTTTCAAACAGGCTTTTTGTTTGTTAGTGTTTTCGGGATATTATCAATGAACTTGAGAGTTTGGAATGATTTCTGCATTGTAACATTTTGTTTTCCTGTTGGCAAAAGCTAATTGGATTCACATGGAGACACAACAGGTACACATTTGAGTTTTCAGAATATAATGCTACAGAAACCAGGTTAAAAATGATATTTGCGAGTGTAAATATGGAATTGAATTTACTTGCCCAAGAAAAAGACTATGCTTTTCTCCAAAACCAGTTTGACTCTGCTTCTGGGTCCTTTGCACACGAATTCCGCACGAGTTTGTCCAGATAGGTCTGAATCTAACCAGAAATATCCGGTTCTGTGTGGCTAAATGAATATCAGCTTTTAAATCAGCCTGTGAATATGTTCAAGTTTTGTGCATATTAACAATGAACTTTAGAGGTTGGAATGAATTCTACCATGTAATATTTTTTTTGGTTGGCAAACGCTAATTGGATTCACATGGAGACACAATAGGAACACATGAGTTTTTTTCTGAGTAGAATGCTACAGAACCCAGTTTAAAATGCTATTTCTGTTTGTAAACATGACATTGAATCCACTTGCCCAAGAAAAAGACTTTGCTTTTCTCCAAAACCAGTTGGACTCTGCTTTTCTGGGTCCTTTGCACAGGAATTCCACACGAGATTGTCCAAATAGCTCTGGATCAAACCAGAAATATCCGGTTCCCTTCTGCCTAACTCAATCCCAGCTGTTGCCTCAGACTCTATGTTTGTTTCTTATTCCTGGATATTTTCAAAGAACTTTAGAGTTTTGAATGAATTTTAGTATGTTACATTTTGTTTTTCGGTTGACAAACGCTAACTGGTTGCACATGCTGTCACTACAGGAACACATTAGAGTTTTCTGAGTAGAATGCTACAGAAACCACGTTAGAAATGAAACTTGTGACTGTAAAAGTGACATTGAATTTACTTGCCCAAGAAAAAGAGTTTGCTTTTCTCCAAAACCAGTTTGACTCTGCTTTTCTGAGTCCTTTGCAAACAAATTCCAAAGAAGTTTGTCCAGATAGGTCTGGTTCTAACCTGAACTACCCGTTTCTGTGTGGCTAAATGAATATCAGCTTTCAAACAGCCTGTGTGTTTGTTAGCTGTTAGCTGGATGTCATCTATGAACTTTAGAATTTTGAATGGATTTTAGTATGTTACATTTTGTTGTTTTGCTGGCAAACGTTAATTGGTTCCACATGGAGTCACAACAGGTACAAATAAGTATTTCCTGAGTAGAATGCTACAGAAACCAGGTTAAAATGCTATTTGTGTTTGTAAACATGACATTGAATCCACTTGCCCAAGAAAAAGACTTTGCTTTTCTCCAAAACCAGTTTGACTCTGCTTTTCTGGGTCCTTTGCACAGGAATTCCACACGAGATTGTCCAAATAGCTCTGGATCAAACCAGAAATATCCGGTTCCCTTCTGCCTAACTCCATCCCAGCTGTTGCCTCAGACTCTATGTTTGTTTCTTATTCCTGGATATTTTCAACGAACTTTAGAGTTTTGAATGAATTTTAGTATGTTACATTTTGTTTTTCGGTTGGCAAACGCTAACTGGTTCCACATGCTGTCACTACAGGAACACATTCGAGTTTTCTGAGTAGAATGCTACAGAAACCACGTTAGAAATGAAACTTGTGACTGCAAAAGTGACATTGAATTTACTTGCCCAAGAAAAAGAGTTTGCTTTTCTCCAAAACCAGTTTGACTCTGCTTTTCTGGGTCCTTTGCACACAAATTCCAAAGAAGTTTGTCCAGATAGGTCTGGTTCTAACCTGAACTACCCGTTTCTGTGTGGCTAAATGAATATCAGCTTTCAAACAGCCTGTGTGTTTGTTAGCTTTTAGCTGGATGTTATCTATGAACTTTAGAGTTTTGAATGGATTTTAGTATGTTACATTTTGTTGTTTTGCTGGCAAACGTTAATTGGTTCCACATGGAGTCACAACAGGTACAAATGAGTATTTTCTGAGTAGAATGCTACAGAAACCAGGTTAAAATGCTATTTGTGTTTGTAAACATGAGATTGAATCCACTTGCCCAAGAAAAAGACTTTTCTTTTCTCCAAAACCAGTTTGACTCTGCTTTTCTGGGTCCTTTGCACATGAATTCCGCACGAGTTTGTCCAGATAGGTCTGGATCAAACCAGAAATACCCATTTATGTGTGGCTAAATGAATATCAGCTTCTAAAACAGGCTTTGGTTTGTTAGTGTTTTCGGGATATTAGCAAGGGACTTGAGAGTTTGGAATGATTTCTGCATTGTAACCTTTTGTTTTCCTGTTGGCAAAAGCTAATTGGATTCACATGGAGACACAACAGGTACACATTCGAGTTTTCTGAGTAGAATGCTACAGAAACTAGGTTAAAAATGCTATTTGTGTTTGTAAACATGACATTGAATCCACTTGCCCAAGAAAAACACTTTGCTTTTCTCCAAAACCAGTTTGACTCTGCTTTTCTGGGTCATTTGCACATGAATTCCACACGAGTTTGTCCAGATAGGTCTGGATCTAACCAGAAATATCTGGTTCTCTTCTGCCTAACTCAATCCCAGCTGTTTCTACAGCCTCTATGTTTGTTTCTGTTTTCTGGATATTTTCTATGAACTTTAGAGTTTTGAATGAATTTTAGTATGTTACATTTTGTTTTTGGGTTGTTAAACTCTAATTGGTTCCACATGGAGTCACAACAGGAATGCATTCGACTTTTCTTAGTAGAATGCTACAGACACCAGGTTAAAAATGCTATTTGTGTTTGTAAACATGACATTGAATCCACTTGCCCAAGAAAAAGACTTTGCTTTTCTCCAAAACCTGTTTGACTCTGCTTTTCTGGGTCCTTTGCACAGGAATTCCACATGAGTTTGTCCAGATAGCTCTGGATCTAACCAGAAATATCCAGTTCTCTGTGGCTAAATGGATATCAGCTTATTAATCAGCCTGTGAGTTTGTTCATGTTTTCTGCATATTAACTATGAACTTTAGAGTTTTGAATGAATTCTAGCAGGTAACATTTTGTTTTTCGGTTGGCAAAAGCAAATTGGATTCACATGGAGACACAACAGGAACACCTGAGTTTGTTTCTGAGTCGGATGCTACAGAAACCAGGTTAAAAATGCTATTTGTGTTTGTAAAGATGACACTGAATCCACTTGCCCAAGAAAAAGACTTTGCTTTTCTCCAAAACCAGTTTGACTCTGCTTTTCTGGGTCCTTTGCACATGAATTCCACACGAGTTTGTCCAGATAGCTCTGTATCTAAACAGAAATATCCAGTTACCTTCTGCCTAACTAATTCCCAGCTGTTGCTAAAGCCCATATATGTGTTTCTGTTTTCTGGATATTATCTATGAACTTTAGAATTTTGAATGAATTTTAGTAAGTTACATTTTGTTTTTTTGTTGGCAAAAGCTAATTGGTTCCACATGGAGACACAACATGAGCACATTCGAGTTTTCTGAGTAGAATGCTACAGAAACAAGGTTAAAATGATATTTGTGTTTGTAAACATGACACTGAATCCACTTGCCCAAGAAAAAGACTTTGGTTTTCTCCAAAACCAGATTGACTCTGCTTTTCTGGGTCCTTTGCACTCGAAGTCCACACGAGTTTGTCCAGGTATGTCTGGATCAAAACAGAAATACCCGTTTCTGTGTGGCTAAATGAATATCAGCTTCTAAAACAGGCTTTGTTTTTGTTAGTGTTTTCGGGATATTATCAATGAACTTGAGAGTTTGGAATGATTTCTGCTTTGTAACATTTTGTTTTCCGGTTGGGAAAAGCTAATTGGATTCACATTGAGACACAACAGATACACATTCGAGTTTTCTGAGTAGAATCCTAGAGAAACCACGTAAAAATGATATTTGCGACTGTAAAAATGACATTGAATTTACTTGCCCAAGAAAAAGACTTTGCTTTTCTCCAAAACCAGTTTCAGTATTCTTTCTGTGTCCTTGCACTCGAATTCCACACGAGTTTGTCCAGATAGGTCTGGATCTAACCAGAAATATCTGGTTTTCTTCTGCCTAACTCAATCCCAGCTGTTGCTACAGCCTCTATGTTTGTTTCTGTTTTCTGGATATTTTCTATGAACTTTAGAGTTTTGAATGAATTTTAGTATGTTACATTTTGTTTTTGGGTTGGTAAACGCTAATTGGTTCCACATGGAGTCACAACAGGAATACATTCGACTTTTCTTAGTAGAATGCTACAGACACCAGGTTAAAAATGCTATTTGTGTTTGTAAACATGACACTCAATCCACTTGCCCAAGAAAAAGATTTTGCGTTTCTCCAAAACCAGTTTGACTCTGCTTTTCTGGGTCCTTTGCACTCGAAGTCCACACGAGTTTGTCCAGGTATGTCTGGATCAAAACAGAAATACCCGTTTCTGTGTGGCTAAATGAATATCAGCTTTTAAAACAGGCTTTGTGTTTGTTAGTGTTTTCGGGATATTATCAATGAACTTGAGAGTTTGGAATGATTTCTGCTTTGTAACATTTTGTTTTCCTGTTGGCAAAAGCTAATTGGATTCACATGGAGACACAACAGATACACATTCGAGTTTTCTGAGTAGAATGCTAGAGAAACCACGTAAAAATGTTATTTGCGACTGTAAAAATGACATTGAATTTACTTGCCCAAGAAAAAGACTTTGGTTTTCTCCAAAACCAGTTTAATTCTGCTTTTTTGGGTCCTTTGCTCAAGAATTCCACACGAGTTTGTCCAGATAGCTCTGGATCCAACCAGAAATATCCGGTTCCCTTCTGCCTAACTCAATCCCAGCTGTTGCTACAGCCTCTATGTTTGTTTCTGTTTTCTGGTTATGTTCTGTGAACTTTAGAGTTTTGAATGAATTTTAGTATGATACATTTTGTTTTTTTTGTTGGCAAATGCTAATTGGATTCACATGGAGACACAACAGGTACACATGAGTTTATTTCTGAGTAGAATGCTACAGAAACTAGTTTAAAAATGCTATTTGTGTTTGTAAAGATGATACTGAATCCCTTTGCCCAAGAAAAAGACTTTGATTTTCTCCAAAACCAGTTTGACTCTGCTTTTCTGGTTTATTTGCACAGGAAGTCCACACGAGTTTGTCCAGATAGGTCTGGATCAAACGAAAAATACCCGTTTCTTGTGGCTAAATGAATATCAGCTTTTAAAACAGGCTTTGTGTTTGTTAGTGTTTTCGGGATATTATCAATGAACTTGAGAGTTTGGAATGATTTCTTCACTGTAACATTTTGTTTTCCTGTTGGCAAAAGCTAATTGGATTCACATGGAGACACAACAGGTACACATTCGAGTTTTCTGAGTAGAATGCTAGAGAAACCAGGTTAAAAATGATATTTGCGACTGTAAAAATGACATTGAATTTACTTGCCCAAGAAAAAGACTTTGGTTTTCTCCAAAACCAGTTTGACTCTGCTTTTCTGGTTCCTTTGCACAAGAATTCCACATGAGTTTGTCCAGATAGCTCTGGATCAAACCAGAAATATCCGATTCGATTCTGCTTAACTGAATCCCAGCTGTTGCTACAGCCTCTATGTTTGTTTCTGTTTTCTTGATATTTTCCATGAAGTTTAGATTTATGAATGAACTTTTATGTTACATTTTGTTTTTAGGTTTGCAAACGCTAATTGGTTCCACATGGAGTCACAACAGGAGCACATTCGAGTTTTCTGAGTAGAATGCTACAGACACCAGGTTAAAAATGATATTTGTGTTTGTAAACATGACACTGAATCCACTTGCCCAAGAAAAAGACTTTGCTTTTCTCCAAAACCAGTTTGACTCTGCTTTTCTGGGTACTTTGTACATGAATTCCACACGAGTTTGTCCAGATAGGTCTGGATCTAACCAGAAATATCCGGTTCTGTGTGGCTAAATGAATATCAGCTTTTAAACAGCCTGTGAGTTTGTTAGTTTTTAGCTGGATATTATCTATGAAGATTATAGTTTTGCATGAATTTTAGCTTGTTACATTTTGTTTTTTTGTTGGCAAACGCTAATTGGTTCCACATGGAGACACAACAGGTACACAAAGGTGTTTTCTGAGTAGAAAGCTAGAGAAATCTGTTGAAAAATGTTATTTGTGACTATAAACATGACTTGAATCCACTTGCCCAAGAAAAAGACTTTGCATTTCTACAAAACCAGTTTGACTCTGCTTTTCTGGGTCCTTTGCACAAGAATTCCACATGAGTATGTCCAGATATATCTGGATCTAACCAGAAATATTCGGTTCTCTTTTGTATAAATCAATCACAGCACTTGCTACAGCCTCAGTGTTTGTTTCTGTTTTCTGGATATTATCTATGAACTTTAGAGTTTAGAATGAATTTTAGCATGTAACATAGTGGTTTTTTGTTTGAAACGCTAATTGGATCCACATGGAGAAACACAGATATACATTTTAGTTTTCTAATTAGTATGTTACAGAAACCAGGTTAAAAATGCTATTTGTGTTTGTAAACATGACATTGAATTCACTTGCCCAAGAAAAAGACTTTGCTTTTCTCCAAAACCACTTTGACTCTGGTTTTCTGGGTCCTTTGCACTCGAATTCCACACGAGTTTGTCCAGATAGGTCTGCATCTAACCAGAAATATCCGGTTCTGTGTGGCTAAATGAATATCAGCTTTTAAATCAGCCTGTGAGTGTGTTCATGTTTTCTGCATATTGACTATGAACTTTAGAGTTTGGAATGAATTCTAGCATGTAACATTTTTTTTTGTTTGCAAACGCTAATTGGATTCACATGCAGACACAACAGGAACACATGAGTTTTTTACTGAGTAGAATACTACAGAAACCAGTTTAAAATGCTATTTGTGTTTGTAAACATTACACTGAATCCACTTGCCCAAGAAAAACACTTTGCTTTTCTCCAAAACCAGTTTGACTCTGCTTTACTGGGTCCTTTGCACATGAATTCTACACGAGTTTGTCCCGATAGCTCTGAATCAAACCAGAAATATCCGGTTCTCTTCTGGGTAACTCAATCCCAGCTGTTGCTAAAGCCTTTGAGTTTGTTTCTTTTTTCTGGTTATGTTCTATGAACTTTAGAGTTTTGAATGAATTTTAGTATGTTACATTTTGTTTTTTTGCTGGCAAACGCTAATTGGTTCCACATGGAGTCACACCAGGAACACATTCGAGTTTTCTGAGTAGAATGCTACAGAAAACAGGTTAAAATGCTATTTGTGTTTGTAAACATGACACTGAATCCACTTGCCCAAGAAAAAGACTTTGCTTTTCTCCAAAACCAGTTTGACTCTGCTTTTCTGGGTCCTTTGCACATGAATTCCACACGAGTTTGTCCCGATAGCTCTGAATCAAACCAGAAATATCCGGTTCTCTTCTGGGTAACTCAATCCCAGCTGTTGCTAAAGCCTTTGAGTTTGTTTCTTTTTTCTGGTTATGTTCTATGAACTTTAGAGTTTTGAATGAATTTTAGTATGTTACATTTTGTTTTTTTGCTGGCAAACGCTAATTGGTTCCACATGGAGTCACACCAGGAACACATTCGAGTTTTCTGAGTAGAATGCTACAGAAAACAGGTTAAAATGCTATTTGTGTTTGTAAACATGACACTGAATCCACTTGCCCAAGAAAAAGACTTTGCTTTTCTCCAAAACCAGTTTGACTCTGCTTTTCTGGGTTCTTTGCCCACGAATTCCACACGAGTTTGTCCAGATAGCTCTGGATCTAACCAGAAATACCCGTTTCTGTGTGGTTAAATGAATATCAGCTTTTAAAACAGGCTTTGTGTTTGTTAGTGTTTTCCGGATATTATCAATGAACTTGAGAGTTTGGAATGATTTCTGCATTGTAACATTTTGTTTTCCTGTTGGCAAAAGCTAATTGGATTCACATGTAAAATGTGGATTCACTGTAAAAATGACATTGAATTTACTTGCCCCAGAAAAAGACTTTGCTTTTCTCCAAAACCAGTTTGACTCTGCTTTTCTGGGTCCTTTGCACATGATATCCACACGAGTTTGTCCAGAGAGCGCTGGATCAAACCAGAAATATCCAGTTCCATTTTGCCTAACGCAATCCCAGCTGTTGCTACAGCCTCTAAGTTTGTTTCTGTTTTCTGGAAATTTTCTATGAACTTTAGAATTTTGAATGAATTTTAGTATGTTACATTTTGTTTTTTTGTTGGCCAATGCTAATTGCTTCCACATGGAGTCACAACCGGAATACATTCGAGTTTTCTGAGTAGAATGCTACAGAAACCAGGTTAAAAACGATATTTGTGTTTGTAAACATGACACTGAATCCACTTGCCTAAGAAAATGACTTTGCTTTTCTCCCAAACCTGTTTGACTCTGCTTTTCTGGGTCAATTGCACATGAATTCCACAAGAGTTTGTCCAGATAGGTCTGGATCTAACCAGAAATACCCGGTTCTGTGTGGCTAAATGAATATCAGCTTTTAAACAGCTTGTGTGTTTGTAAGTTTGTAGCTCAATATTATCTATGAACTTTAGAGTTTTGAATGAATTTTAGTATGTTACATTTTGTTTTTGTTGACAAACGCTAATTGATTCCACATGGAGACACAATAGGTACAAGTAAATGTTTTCTGAGTAGAATCCTAAAGAAACCAGGTGAATAATATTATTTGCGACTGTAAACATGACATTGAATTTACTTGCCCAAGAAAAAGACTTTGCTTTTCTTTAAAACCAGTTTGACTCTGCTTTTCTGGGTCTTTTGCATGCGAAATCCACACGAGTTTGTCCCGATAGCTCTGGATCTAACCAGAAATATCCGGTTCTGTGTTGCTAAATGAATATCGGCTTTTAAATCACACTGTGAGTGTGTTCATGTTTTCTGCATATTAACTATGAACTTTAGAGTTTGGAATGAATTCTAGCATGTTATTTTGTTTTTCGGTTGGCAAAATTTAATTAGATTCACAAGGAAACACAACAGGAACACATGAGTTCTTTTCTGAGTACAATTCTACAGAAACCAGGTTAAAATGCTATTTGTGTTTTTAAACATGACATTGAATCCATTTGCCCAAGAAAAAGTCTTTGCGTTTCCCCAAAACCAGTTTGACTCTGCTTTTCTGGGTCCTTTGCACACGAATTCCACATGAATTTGTCCAGAGAGCTCTGGATCAAACCAGAAAAACCCGTTTCTGTGTGGCTAAATGAATATCAGCTTTTAAACAGCCTGTGCTTTTGTTAGTTTTTAAATGGATATTATATATGACGTTTATAGTTTTGTATGAATTTTAGCATGTTACATTTTGTTTGTTGTCAAACGCTAATTGGTTCCGCATAGATGCACACCAGGTACAAGTAAAAGTTTTCTGAGTAGAATGCTACAGAAACTAGGTTAAAAATGATATTTGCGACGGAAAACATTACATTGAATCCACTTGCCCAAGAAAAAGACATTGCTTTTCTCCAAAACCAGTTTCAGAATTCTTTTCTGGGTCTGTTGCTCACGAATTCCACACGAGTTTGTCCAGATATTTCTGGATCTAACCAGAAATATCTGGTTCTCTTCTGCCTAACTCAATCCCAGCTGTTGCTAAAGCCTCTATGTTTGTTTCTGTTTTCTAGTTATGTTCTATGAACTTTAGAGTTTTGAATGAATTTTAGTATGTTACATTTTGTTTTTTTGTTGGCAAATGCTATTTGGATTCACAAGGAGACACAACAGGTACACATAGTTTTTTCTGAGTAGAATGCTACAGAAACAAGGTTAAAAATGATATTTGCGACTGTAAAAGTGACATTGAATTTACTTACACAAGAAAAATCTTTGCTTTTCTCCAAAACCAGTTTGACTCTGCTTTTCTGGGTCCTTTGCACACGAATTCCACACGAGTTTTTCAAGATATTTTTGGATCTAACCAGAAATATCTGGTTCTCTTCTGCCTAACTCAATCCCAGCTGTTGCTACAGCCTTTATGTTTTTTTCTGTTTTCTGGTTATGTTCTATGAACTTTAGAGTTTTCAATGAATTATAGTATGTTACATTTTGTTTTTTTGTTGGCAAATGCTAATTGGGTCACATGGAGACACAACAGGTATATATGAGTTTTTTTCTGAGTAGAATTCTACGGAAACCAGTTTAAAATTCTATTTGTGTTTGTTAAGATGACACTGAATCCACTTGCGCAAGAAAAAGACTTTGCTTTTCTCCAAAACCAGTTTGACTCTGCTTTTCTGGTTCCTTTGCACAGGAATTCCACACGAGTTTGTCCAGATAGGTCTGCATCTAACCAGAAATATCCGGTTCTGTGTGGCTAAATTTACATCAGCTTTTAAATCAGCCTGTGATTTTGTTCATGTTTTCTTCATATTAACTATGAACTTTAGTGTTTTGAATGAATTCTAGCATGTAATATTTTTTTGGTTGGCAATCGCTAATTGCATTCACATGGAGATGCAACAGGTACACATTTGAGTATTCTGTGTAGAATTCTACCAAAACTTGGTTAAAAATGATATTTTCCATGAACGTTAGAGTTTTGAATGAATTTCAGCATGTTACATTTTGTTTTTTTTGTTGGCAAACGCTAATTGGTTCCACATGGAGTCACAACAGGAATACGTTCGAGTTTTCTGAGTAGAAACTACAGAAACCAGGTTAAAATGCTACTGTGATTGTAAACATGACATTGAATCCACTTGCCCAAGAAAAAGACTTTGATTTTCTCCAAATCCAGTTTCAGTATTCTTTTCTGGGTCCTTTGTACACGAATTCCACACGAGTTTGTCCAGATAGGTCTGGATCTAACCAGAAATATCCGGTTATTTTCTGCCTAACTCAATCCCATCTGTTGCTAAAGCCTCGATGTTTGTTTCTGTTTTCTGCATATTTCTTCTGAACTTTAGAGTTTTGAATGAATTTTAGTATGTTACATTTTGTTTTTTTGTTGGCAAACGCTAATTGGTTCCACATGGAGTCACACCAGGAACACATTGGAGTTTTCTGAGTAGAATACTACAGAAACCAGGTTAAAATGATATTTGTGTTTGTAAACATGACACTGAAACCACTTGCGCAAGAAAAAGACTTTGCTTTTCTCCAAATCCAGTTTGACTCTGCTTTTCTGGGTCCTTTGTACATGAATTCCACACGAGTTTGTCCAGATAGGTCTGGATCAAACCAGAAACACCCGTTTCTGTGTGGCTAAATGAATATCAGCTTTTAAAACAGGCTTTGGGTTTGCTAGTGTTTTCAGGATATTATAAAAGAAATTGAGAGTTTGGAATGATTTCTGCATTGTAACATTTTGTTTTCCTGTTGGCGAAAGGTAATTAGATTCACATTGAGACACATCAGGTACACATAAGTGTTTTCAGAGTAGAATGTTACAAAAACCAGGTTAAAAATGATATTTGCTACTGTGAACATGACATTGAATTTACTTGCCCAAGAAAAAGACTTTGCTTTCTCCAAAACCAGTTTTAATCTGATTTTCTGGGTCCTTTGCACGTGAATTCCACAAGAGTTTTTCCAGAGAGCTCTGGATCAAACCAGAAATATCCGGTTCCCTTCTGCCTAACTGAATCCCAGCTTTTGCTACGGCTTCTATGTTTGTTTCTGTTTTCTGGATATTTTCTATGAACTTTAGAGTTTTGAATGAATTTTAGTATGTTACATTTTGTTTTTTTGTTCACAAACTCTAATTGGTTCCAGATGGAGTCACAACAGGAACACATTCGAGTTTTCTGAGTAGAATGCTACAGAAACCCGGTTAAAAAAGATCCAGACCTATCTGGACAAACTCGTTTGGAATTCGTGTGCAAAGGCCTTGAAAAGCAGAGTCAAAACTGGTTTTGGAGAAAAGCAAAATCTTTTTCTGGGGCAAGTGGATTCAGTGTCATGTTTACAAACACAAATAGCATTTTAACCTGGTTTATGTAGCATTCTACTCAGAAAACACGTATGTGTACCTGTTTTGTCCCCATGTGGAAACAATTAGCGTTTCCACCAAAGTGACAGAATGTAACATGCTAAAATTAATTCATAAGTTTAAACTTCGTAATTAATATCCAGCTAAAAACTAACAAACACACAGGCTGTTTAAAAGCTTATATTCATTTAACCACACAGACGCGGATATTTCTGGTTAGATCCAGACCTATCTGGAAAAACTCGTGTGGAATTCATGCGCAAAGGACCCAGAAAAGCAGAGTCAAACTGGTTTTGGAGAAAAGCAAAGTGTTTTTCATGGGCATGTGAATTCAGTGTCATGTTTACAAACACAAATAGCATTTTTAACCTGGTTTCTGTAGCATTCTACTCAGAAAACTTGAATGTGTTAATGTTGTGACTCCATGTGGAACCAATTATCGTTTGCCAACAAAAAAACAAAATGTATCATACTAAAATTCATTCAAAACTCTAAAGTTCTTTGAAAATATCCAGGAATAAGAAACAAACATAGAGGCTGTAGCAACAGCTGGGATTGAGTTAGGCAGAAGGGACCCGGATATTTCTGGTTTGATCCAGTTATATCTGGACAAACTCGGGTGGAATTCATGTGCAGAGGACCCAGAAAAGCAGAGTCAAACAGGTTTTGGAGAAAAGCAAAGTCTTTTTCTTGGGCAAGTAAATTCAATGTCATTTTTACAGTCGCAAATATCATTTTTAACCTGGTTTCTGTAGCATTCTACTCAGAAAACTTGAATGTGTACCTGTTGTGTCTCCATGTGAATCCAATTAGCTTTTGCCCACAGGAAAACAAAATGTTACAATGCAGAAATCATTCCAAACTCTCAAGTTCATTGATAACATCCCGAAAACACTAACAAACACAAAGCCTGTTTTAAAAGCTGATATTCATTTAGCCACACAGAAACGGGTATTTTTGGTTTGATCCCGACCTATCTGGTAAAACTCATGTGGAATTCGTGTGCAAAGGATCCAGAAAAGCAGAGTCAAACTAGTTTTGGAGAAAAGCAAAGTCTTTTTCTTGGGCAAGTGGATTCAGTGTCATGTTTTCAAACACAAATTGCATTTTTCAACTGGTTTCTGTAACATTCTACACAGAAAACTCGAATGTGTTCATGTTGTGACACTATGTGGAACCAGTTAGGGTTTGCCAACAAAAAAACCAAAATGTAACATACTAAAATTCATTCAAAAATCTTAAGTTCTTGGAAAATATCCAGAAAACAGAAAGAAACATGGAGGCTGCAGCAACAGCTGGGATTGAGTTAGGCAGAAGTGAACCGGTTATTTTTGGGTTGATCCAGCGCTATCTCGACCAACTCGTGTGGAATTCATGTGCAAGGGACCTAGAAAAGCAGAGTCAATCTGGTTTTGGAGAAAAGCAAAGTGTTTTTCTTGCGCAAGTAAATTCAATTCCATGTTTACAGTCGCAAATATCATTTTTAACCTGGTTTCTGTAGCATTCTACTCAGAAAACAAGAATGTGTACCTGTTGTGTCTCCATGTGAATCCAATTAGCATTTGCCACCAGGAAAACAAAATGTTACAATGCAGAAATCATTCCAAACTCTCAAGTTAATAATATCCCAAAAACACTAACTAACACAAAGCCTGTTTTAAAACTGGTATTCATTTAGCCACACAGAAACGGGTATTTCTGGTTTGATCCAAACCTATCTGAACAAACTCGTGTGCAATTCCTGTGCAAAGGACGAAGAAAAGCAGAGTCAAACTGGTTTGGAGAAAAGCAAAGTCTTTTTCTTGGGCAAGTGGATTTAATGTCATTTTTACAGTCGCAAATATAATTTTTAACCTGGTCTCTGTAGCATTCTACTCAGAAAACACTTATTTGTACCTTTTGTGTCTGCATGTGGAACCAATTAGCGTTTTCCAACAAAAAAATAAAATGCAACTTGCTAAAATTCATTCAAAACTATAAACTTCATAGATAATATCCTGCTAAAAACTAACAAACACACAGGCTGTTTAAAAGCTTATATTTATTAAGCCACACAGAATCGGATATTGCTGGTTAGATCCAGACATATCTGGACAAATTCATGTGGAATTCGTGTGCAAAGGACCCAGAAAAGCAGAGTCAAACTGGTTTTGGAGAAAAGCAAAGACGTTTTCTTGGGCAAGTGGATTCAATGTCATTTTTACAGTCGCAAATATAATTTTTAACCTGGTTTCTGTAGCATTCTACTCAGAAAACTCGAATGAGTTCCTCGTGTTTCTCCATGTGGAACCAATTAGCGTTTGCCAACAAAAAAACAAAATGTATCATACTAAAATTCATTCAAAACTCTAAAGTTCTTTGAAAATATCCAGGAATAAGAAACAAACATAGAGGCTGTAGCAACAGCTGGGATTGAGTTAGGCAGAAGGGACCCGGATATTTCTGGTTTGATCCAGTTATATCTGGACAAACTCGGGTGGAATTCATGTGCAGAGGACCCAGAAAAGCAGAGTCAAACAGGTTTTGGAGAAAAGCAAAGTCTTTTTCTTGGGCAAGTAAATTCAATGTCATTTTTACAGTCGCAAATATCATTTTTAACCTGGTTTCTGTAGCATTCTACTCAGAAAACTTGAATGTGTACCTGTTGTGTCTCCATGTGAATCCAATTAGCTTTTGCCCACAGGAAAACAAAATGTTACAATGCAGAAATCATTCCAAACTCTCAAGTTCATTGATAACATCCCGAAAACACTAACAAACACAAAGCCTGTTTTAAAAGCTGATATTCATTTAGCCACACAGAAACGGGTATTTTTGGTTTGATCCCGACCTATCTGGTAAAACTCATGTGGAATTCGTGTGCAAAGGATCCAGAAAAGCAGAGTCAAACTAGTTTTGGAGAAAAGCAAAGTCTTTTTCTTGGGCAAGTGGATTCAGTGTCATGTTTTCAAACACAAATTGCATTTTTCAACTGGTTTCTGTAACATTCTACACAGAAAACTCGAATGTGTTCATGTTGTGACACTATGTGGAACCAGTTAGGGTTTGCCAACAAAAAAACCAAAATGTAACATACTAAAATTCATTCAAAAATCTTAAGTTCTTGGAAAATATCCAGAAAACAGAAAGAAACATGGAGGCTGCAGCAACAGCTGGGATTGAGTTAGGCAGAAGTGAACCGGTTATTTTTGGGTTGATCCAGCGCTATCTCGACCAACTCGTGTGGAATTCATGTGCAAGGGACCTAGAAAAGCAGAGTCAATCTGGTTTTGGAGAAAAGCAAAGTGTTTTTCTTGCGCAAGTAAATTCAATTCCATGTTTACAGTCGCAAATATCATTTTTAACCTGGTTTCTGTAGCATTCTACTCAGAAAACAAGAATGTGTACCTGTTGTGTCTCCATGTGAATCCAATTAGCATTTGCCACCAGGAAAACAAAATGTTACAATGCAGAAATCATTCCAAACTCTCAAGTTAATAATATCCCAAAAACACTAACTAACACAAAGCCTGTTTTAAAACTGGTATTCATTTAGCCACACAGAAACGGGTATTTCTGGTTTGATCCAAACCTATCTGAACAAACTCGTGTGCAATTCCTGTGCAAAGGACGAAGAAAAGCAGAGTCAAACTGGTATGGAGAAAAGCAAAGTCTTTTTCTTGGGCAAGTGGATTTAATGTCATTTTTACAGTCGCAAATATAATTTTTAACCTGGTCTCTGTAGCATTCTACTCAGAAAACACTTATTTGTACCTTTTGTGTCTGCATGTGGAACCAATTAGCGTTTTCCAACAAAAAAATAAAATGCAACTTGCTAAAATTCATTCAAAACTATAAACTTCATAGATAATATCCTGCTAAAAACTAACAAACACACAGGCTGTTTAAAAGCTTATATTTATTAAGCCACACAGAATCGGATATTGCTGGTTAGATCCAGACATATCTGGACAAATTCATGTGGAATTCGTGTGCAAAGGACCCAGAAAAGCAGAGTCAAACTGGTTTTGGAGAAAAGCAAAGACGTTTTCTTGGGCAAGTGGATTCAATGTCATTTTTACAGTCGCAAATATAATTTTTAACCTGGTTTCTGTAGCATTCTACTCAGAAAACTCGAATGAGTTCCTCGTGTTTCTCCATGTGGAACCAATTAGCGTTTGCCAACAAAAAAACAAAATGTAACATGCTAAAATTCATTCAAAACTATAAACATCATAGATAATATCCAGCTAAAAACTAACAAACACAGGTTGTATAAAATCTGATATTCATTTAGCCACAC
This sequence comes from Sylvilagus floridanus, assembly GCA_949820135.1. NCBI lineage: Eukaryota > Metazoa > Chordata > Mammalia > Lagomorpha > Leporidae > Sylvilagus > Sylvilagus floridanus. The sequence continues at coordinate 18,052 of CATKVR010000006.1, read as the reverse complement.
AGAACCGGATATTTCTGGTTAGATCCAGACTTATCTGGACAAACTCGTGTGGAATTCGTGTGCATAGGACCCAGAAAAGCAGAGTCAAACTGGTTTTGGAGAAAAGCAAAGTCTTTTTCTTGGGCAATTGGATTCAGTGTCATGTTTACAAACACAAATAGCATTTTTAACCTGGTGTCTGTAGCATTCTACTCAGAAAACTCGAATGTGTACCTGCTGTGTCTCCATGTGGAACCAATTAGCTTTTGCCAACAGGAAAACAAAATGTTACAATGCAGAAACATTCCAAACACTCAAGTCCCTTGCTAACATCCTGAAAACACTAACAAACACTAAGCCTGTTTTAAAAGCTGATATTCATTTAGCCACACAGAAACGGGTATTTCTGGTTTGATCCAGACCTATCTGGACAAACTCGTAAGGAATTCCTGTGCAAAGGACCCAGAAAAGCAGAGTCAAACTGGTTTTGGAGAAAAGCAAAGTCTTTTTCTTGGGCAAGTGGATTCAATGTCATGTTTACAAACACAAATAGCATTTTAACCTGGTTTCTGTAGCATTCTACTGAGAAAACACTTAGGTGTACCTGTTGTGTCTCCATGTGGAACCAATTAGCGTTTGCCAACAAAAAAAACAAGATGTAACATGCTAAAATTCATTCAAAACTATAAACTTCATAGATAATATCCAGCAAAAAACTAACAAACACACAGGTTGTATAAAATCTGATATTCATTTAGCCACACAGAACCGGATATTTCAGGTTAGATCCAGACCTATCTGGACAAACTCGTGTGGAATTCCTGTGCAAAGGACCCAGAAAAGCAGAGTCAAACTGGTTTTGGAGAAAAGCAAAGTCTTTTTCTTGGGCAAGTGGATTCAGTGTCATTCTTACAATCGCAAATACAAATTTTAACCTGGTTTCTGTAGCATTCAACTCAGAAAACTTGAATGTATTCCTGGTGTTTCTCCATGTGGAACCAATTAGCGTTTGCCAACAAAAAAACAAAATGTAACATGCTAAAATTTATTCAAAACTATAAACTTCATAGATAATATCCAGCTAAAAACTAACAAACACACAGGCTGTTTAAAAGCTGATATTCATGTAGCCACACAGAACCGGATATTTCAGGTTAGATCCAGACCTATCTGGACAAACTCGTGTGGAATTTGTGTGCATAGGACCCAGAAAAGCAGAGTCAAACTGGTTTTGGAGAAAAGGAAAGTCTTTTTCTGGGGCAAGTGGATTCAGTTCATGTTTACAAACAGAAATAGCATTTTAACCTGGTTTCTGTAGCATTCTACTCAGAAAACACTTAGGTGTACCTGTTGTGTCTCCATGTGGAACCAATTAGCATTTGCAAACAAAAACAAAATGTAACATACTAAAATTCATTCAAAACTCTAAAGTTCTTTGAAAATATCCAGGAATAAGAAACAAACATAGAGGCTGTAGCAACAGCTGGGATTGAATGAGACAGAAGGGAACCGGATATTTCTGGTTAGATCCAGAGCTATCTGGACAATATCGTGCGGAATTCCTCTGCAAAGGACCCAGAAAAGCAGAGTCAAACTGGTTTTCAAGAAAAGCAAAGTCTTTTTCTTGGGCAAGTAAATTCAATGTCATGTTTACAGTCGCAAATATCATTTTTAACCTGGTTTCTGTAGCATTCTACTCAGAAAACTTGAATGTGTACCTGAGTGTCTCCATGTGAATCCAATTAGCTTTTGCCAACATGAAAACAAAATGTTACAATGCAGAAATCATTCCAAACTCTCAAGTTCATTGATAATATCCCGAAAACACTAACAAACACAAACCCTATTTTAAAAGCTGATATTCATTTAGCCACACAGAAACGGGTATTTCTGGTTTGATCCAGACCTATCTGGACAAACTCGTGTGGAATTCCTTTGCAAAGGACCCAGAAAAGCAGAGTCAAACTGGTTTTGGAGAAAAGGAAAGTCTTTTTCTTGGGCAAGTGGATTCAATGTCATGTTTACAAACACAAATAGCATTTTAACCTGGTTTCTGAGCATTCTACTCAGAAAACACTTATGTGTACCTGTTGTGTCTCCATTTGGAACCAATTAGAGTTTGCGAACAAAAAAACAAAATGTAACATGCTAAAATTCATTCAAAACTATAAACTTCATAGATAATATCCAGCTAAAACTAACAAACATACAGGCTGTTTAAAAGCTGATATTCATCTAGCCACACAGAACCGGATATTTCTGGTTAGATCCAGAATTATCTGGACAAACTCGTGCGGAATTCATGTGCTAAGGACCCAGAAAAGAAGAGTCAATCTGGTTTTGGAGAAAAGAAAGTCTTTTTCTTGTGCAAGTGGATTCAGTGTCATGTTTACAAACACAAATAGCATTTTAACCTGGTTTCTGTAGCATTCTACTCAGACAACTCGAATGTGCACCTGTTGTGACTCTGTTTGGAACCAATTAGTGTTTGACAACCGAAAAACAAATGGAACATACAAAAATTCATTCAGAACTCTAAAGTTCTTTGAAAATATCCAGGAATAAGAAACAAACATAGAGGCTGTAGCAACAGCTGGGATTGAGTTAGGCAGAAGTGAACCAGATATGTCTGGTTTGATCCAGAGCTATCTGGACAAACTCGATGGAATTCATGTGCAAAGGACCCAGAAAAGCAGAGTCAAACTTGTTTTGGAGAAAAGCAAAGTCTTTTTCTTGGGCAAGTAAATTCAATGTCATTTTTACAGTCGCAAATATCATTTTTAACCTGGTTTCTGTAGCATTCTACTCAGAAAACTTGAATGTGTACCTGTTGTGTCTCCATGTGAATCCAATTAGCTTTTGCCAACATGAAAACAAAATGTTACAATGCAGAAATCATTCCAAACTCTCAAGTTCATTGATAATATCCCGAAAACACTAACAAACACAAACCCTATTTTAAAAGCTGATATTCATTTAGCCACACAGAAACGGGTATTTCTGGTTTGATCCAGACCTATCTGGACAAACTCGTGTGGAATTCCTTTGCAAAGGACCCAGAAAAGCAGAGTCAAACTGGTTTTGGAGAAAAGGAAAGTCTTTTTCTTGGGCAAGTGGATTCAATGTCATGTTTACAAACACAAATAGCATTTTAACCTGGTTTCTGAGCATCCTACTCAGAAAACACATATGTGTACCTGTTGTGTCTCCATTTGGAACCAATTAGAGTTTGCGAACAAAAAAACAAAATGTAACATGCTAAAATTCATTCAAAACTATAAACTTCATAGATAATATCCAGCTAAAACTAACAAACATACAGGCTGTTTAAAAGCTGATATTCATCTAGCCACACAGAACCAGATATTTCTGGTTAGATCCAGAATTATCTGGACAAACTCGTGCGGAATTCATGTGCTAAGGACCCAGAAAAGAAGAGTCAATCTGGTTTTGGAGAAAAGAAAGTCTTTTTCTTGTGCAAGTGGATTCAGTGTCATGTTTACAAACACAAATAGCATTTTAACCTGGTTTCTGTAGCATTCTACTCAGACAACTCGAATGTGCACCTGTTGTGACTCTGATTGGAACCAATTAGTGTTTGACAACCGAAAAACAAATGGAACATACAAAAATTCATTCAGAACTCTAAAGTTCTTTGAAAATATCCAGGAATAAGAAACAAACATAGAGGCTGTAGCAACAGCTGGGATTGAGTTAGGCAGAAGTGAACCAGATATGTCTGGTTTGATCCAGAGCTATCTGGACAAACTCGATGGAATTCATGTGCAAAGGACCCAGAAAAGCAGAGTCAAACTGGTTTTGGAGAAAAGCAAAGTCTTTTTCTTGGGCAAGTAAATTCAATGTCATTTTTACAGTCGCAAATATCATTTTTAACCTGGTTTCTGTAGCATTCTACTCAGAAAACTCGAATGCACACCTGTTGTGTCTCTGTGTTAATCCAATTATTTTTGCCAACAGGAAAACAAAATGTTACAATGCAGAAATCATTCCAAACTCTCAGGTTCATTGCTAATATCCCGAAAAAACTAAAAAACACAAAGCCTGTTTTAAAAGCTGATATTCATTTAGCCACACAGAAACGGGTATTTCTGGTTTGATCCAGACATATCTGGACAAACTCGTGTGGAATTCCTGTGCAAAGGACCTGAAAAGCAGAGTCAAACTGGTTTTGGAGAAAAGCAAAGTCTTTTTCTTGGGCAAGTGGATTCAGTGTCATGTTTACAAATACAAATAGCATTTTAACCTTGTTTCTGTAGCATTCTACTCAGAAAACACATATGTGTACCTGTTGTGTCTCCATGTGGAACCAATTAGCGTTTGCAACAAAAAAACAAAATGTAACATGCTAAAATTCATTCAAAACTATAAACTTCATAGGTAATATCCAGCTAAAAACTAACAAACTCACAGGCTGTTTAAAAGCTGATATTCATGTAGCCACACAGACCCGGATATTTCTGGTTTGATCCAGACCTATCTGGACAAACTTGTGTGGAATTCATGTGCAAACAATCCAGAAAAGCAGAGTCAAACTGGTTTTTGAGGAAAGCAAAGTCTTGTTCTTGGGCAAGAGGTTTCAGTGAAATGTAACTTGCTAAAATTCATTCAACATCTAAAGTTCTTGGAAAATATCTAGAAAACAGAAAGAAACATAGAGGCTGCAGCAACAGCTGGGATTGAGTTAGGCAGAAGTGAACCGGACATTTCTGGTTTGATCCAGCGCTATCTGGAAAAACTCATGTGGAATTCGTGTGCAAAGGACCCAGAAAAGCAGAGTCAAACTGGTTTTGGAGAAAAGCAAAGTCTTTATCTTGGGCAAGTAAATTCAATTCCATGTTTACACTCGCTAATATCATTTTTTACCTGGTTTCTGTAGCATTCTACTCAGAAAACTCGAATGTGTACCTGTTGTGTCTCCATGTGAATCCAATTAGCTTTTGCCACCAGGAAAACAAAATGTTACAATGCAGAAATCATTCCAAACCCTCAAGTTAATAATATCCCAAAAACACTAACAAACACAAAGCCTGTTTTAAAATTGGTATTCGTTTAGCCACACAGAAACGGGTATTTCTTGTTTGATCCAGACCTATCTGGACGAACTCGTGTGGAATTCCTGTGCAAAGGACCAAGAAAAGCAGAGTCAAACTGGTTTTGGAGAAAAGCAAAGTCTTTTTCTTGGGCAAGTGGATTCAATGTCATTTTTACAGTCGCAAATAAAATTTTTAACCTGGTTTCTGTAGCATTCTACTCAGAAAACTCGAATGTGTTCCTGGTGTGACTCCATGTGGAACCAATTAGCATTTGCCAACAAAAAAACAAAATGTAACATACTAAAATTCATTCAAAACTCTAAAGTTCTTGGAAAATATCCAGAAAACAGAAAGAAACATAGAGGCTGCAGCAACAGCTGGGATTGAGTTAGGCAGATGTGAACCAGACATTTCTGGTTTGATCCAGCGCTATCTGGAAAAACTCGTGTGGAATTCCTGTGCAAAGGACCTGAAAATCAGAGTCAAACTGGTTTTGGAGAAAAGCAAAGTCTTTTTCTTGGGCAAGTGCATTCAGTGTCATGTTTACAAATACAAATAGCATTTTAACCTTGTTTCTGTAGCATTCTACTCAGAAAACACATATGTGTACCTGTTGTGTCTCCATGTGGAACCAATTAGCCTTTGCAACAAAAAAAACAGAATGTAACATTCTAAAATACATTCAAAACCATAAACTTCATAGATAATATCCAGCTAAAAACTAAAAAACACACAGGCTGTTTAAAAGCTGATATTCATTTAGCCACACAGAACTGGATATTTCAAGTTAGATCCAGTGCTATCTGGACAAACTCGAGTGGAATTCGTGTGCAAAGGACCCAGAAAAGCAGAGTCAAACTGGTTTTGGAGAAAAGCAAAGCCTTTTTCTTAGGCAAGAATATTCAATGTCATGTTTACAGTCGCAAATATCAATTTTTACCAGGTTTCTGTAGCATTCTACTCAGAAAACTCGAATGCGTACCTGTTGTGTCTCCATGTGAATCCAATTAGCTTTTGCCAACAGGAAAACAAAATGTTACAATGCAGAAATCATTCCAAACTCTCAAGTTCATTGATAATATCCCGAAAACACTAACAAACACAAAGCTGTTTTAAAAGCTGATATTCATTTAGCCACACAGAAACGGGTATTTTTGGTTTGATCCAGACCTATCTGGACAAACTCGTGTGGAATTCCTTTGCAAAGGACCCAGAAAAGCAGAGTCAAACTGGTTTTGGAGAAAAGCAAAGTCTTTTTCTTGGGCAAGTGGATTCAGTGTCATGTTTACAAATACAAATAACATTTTAACCTGGTTTCTGTAGCATTCTACTCAGAAAACACTTAGGTGTACCTGTTGTGTCTCCATGTGAATCCAATTAGCTTTTGCCAACAGGAAAACAAAATGTTACAATGCAGAAATCATTCCAAACTCTCAAGTTCATTGATAATATCCCGAAAACACTAACAAACACAAACCCTATTTTAAAAGCTGATATTCATTTAGCCACACAGAAACGGGTATTTTTGGTTTGATCCAGACCTATCTGGACAAACTCGTGTGGAATTCCTTTGCAAAGGACCCAGAAAAGCAGAGTCAAACTGGTTTTGGAGAAAAGCAAAGTCTTTTTCTTGGGCAAGTGGATTCAGTGTCATGTTTACAAACACAAATAGCATTTTAACATTGTTTCTGTAGCATCCTACTCAGAAAACACATATGTGTACCTGTTGTGTCTCCATGTGGAACCAATTAGCCTTTGCAACAAAAAAACAGAATGTAACATTCTAAAATTCATTCAAAACTATAAACTTCATAGGTAATATGTAGCTTAAAAGTAACAAACACACAGGCTGTTTAAAAGCTGATATTCATGTAGCCACACAGAACCGGATATTTCAGGTTAGATCCAGACCTATCTGGACAAACTCGTGTGGAATTCCTGTGCAAAGGACCCAGAAAAGCAGAGTCAAACTGGTTTTGGAGAAAAGGAAAGTCTTTTTCTGGGGCAAGTGGATTCAGTGTCATGTTTACAAACACAAATAGCATTTTATCCTGGTTTCTGTAGCATTCTACTCAGAAAACACTTAGGTGTACCTGTTGTGTCTCCATGTGGAACCATTTAGCGTTTGCCAACAAAAAACAAAATGTAACATACTAAAATTCATTCAAAACTCTAAAGTTCTTTGAAAATATCCAGGAATAAGAAACAAACATAGAGGCTGTAGCAACAGCTGGGATTGAGTTAGGCAGAAGGGAACCAGATATATCTGGTTTGATCCAGAACTATCTGGACAAACTCGATGGAATTCATGTGCAAAGGAACCAGAAAAGCAGAGTCAAACTTGTTTTGGAGAAAAGCAAAGTCTTTTTCTTGGGCAAGTAAATTCAATGTCATTTTTACAGTCGCAGATATCATTTTTAACCTGGTTTCTGTAGCATTCTACTCAGAAAACTCGAATGCACACCTGTTGTGTCTCCGTGTTAATCCAATTATTTTTGCCAACAGGACAACAAAATGTTACAATGCAGAAATCATTCCAAACTCTCAGGTTCATTGCTAATATCCCGAAAACACTAAAAAACACAAAGCCTGTTTTAAAAGCTGATATTCATTTAGCCACACAGAAACGGGTATTTCTGGTTTGATCCAGACATATCTGGACAAACTCGTGTGGAATTCCTGTGGAAAGGACCCAGAAAAGCAGAGTCAAACTGGTTTTGGAGAAAAGCAAAGTCTTTTTCTTGGGCAAGTGGATTCAGTGTCATGTTTACAAATACAAATAGCATTTTAACCTTGTTTCTGTAGCATTCTACTCAGAAAACACATATGTGTACCTGTTGTGTCTCCATGTGGAACCAATTAGCGTTTGCAACAAAAAAAACCAAATGTAACATGCTAAAATTCATTCAAAACTATAAACTTCATAGGTAATATCCAGCTAAAAACTAACAAACTCACAGGCTGTTTAAAAGCTGATATTCTGTTAGCCACACAGACCCGGATATTTCTGGTTTGATCCAGACCTATCTGGACAAACTCGTGTGGAATTCATGTGCAAACAATCCAGAAAAGCAGAGTCAAACTGGTTTTTGAGGAAAGCAAAGTCTTGTTCTTGGGCAAGAGGGTTCAGTGAAATGTAACTTGCTAAAATTCATTCAACATCTAAAGTTCTTGGACAATATCCAGAAAACAGAAAGAAACATAGAGGCTGCAGCAACAGCTGGGATTGAGTTAGGCAGAAGTGAACCGGACATTTCTGGTTTGATCCAGCGCTATCTGGAAAAACTCATGTGGAATTCGTGTGCAAAGGACCCAGAAAAGCAGAGTCAAACTGGTTTTGGAGAAAAGCAAAGTCTTTTTCTTGGGCAAGTAAATTCAATTCCATGTTTACACTCGCTAATATCATTTTTTACCTGGTTTCTGTAGCATTCTACTCAGAAAACTCGAATGTGTACCAGTTGTGTCTCCATGTGAATCCAATTAGGTTTTGCCACCAGGAAAACAAAATGTTACAATGCAGAAATCATTCCAAACTCTCAAGTTAATAATATCCAAAAACACTAACAAACACAAAGCCTGTTTTAAAATTGGTATTCATTTAGCCACACAGAAACGTGTATATCTGGTTTGATCCAGACCTATCTGGACGAACTCGTGTGGAATTCCTGTGCAAAGGACCAAGAAAAGCAGAGTCAAACTGGTTTTGGAGAAAAGCAAAGTCTTTTTCTTGGGCAAGTGGATTCAGTTCATGTTTACAAACACAAATAGCATTTTAACCTGTTTTCTGTAGCATTCTACTCAGACAACTCGAATGTGCACCTGTTGTGACTCTGTGTGGAACCAATTAGCGTTTGAGAACTGTAAAACAAAATGTAACATACTAAAATTCATTCAGAACTCTAAAGTTCTTTGAAAATATCCAGGAGTAAGAAACAAACATAGAGGCTGTAAAACAGCTGGGATTGAGTTAGGCAGAAGGGAACCAGATATGTCTGGTTTGATCCAGAGCTATCTGGACAAGCTCGATGGAATTCATGTGGAAAGGACCCAGAAAAGCAGAGTCAAAGTGGTTTTGGAGAAAAGCAGTCTTTTTCTTGGGCAAGTAAATTCAATGTCATTTTTACAGTCGCAAATATCATTTTTAACCTGGTTTCAGTAGCATTCTACTCAGAAAACTCGAATGCACACCTGCTGTGTCTCCGTGTGAACCCAATTAGCTTTTGGCAACAGGAAAACAAAATGTTACAATGCAGAAATCATTCCAAACTCTCAGGTTCATTGCTAATATCCCGAAAACACTAACAAACACAAAGCCTGTTTTAAAAGCTGATATTCATTTAGCCACACAGAAATGGGAATTTCTGGTTTGATCCAGACCTACCTGGACAAACTCATGTGGAATTCATTTGCTAAGGACCCAGAAAAGCAGAGTCAAACTGGTTTTGGAGAAAAGAAAGTCTTTTTCTTGGGTAAGTGGATTCAATGTCATTCTTACAGTCGCAAATATCATATTTAACCTGGTGTCTGTAGCATTCTACTCAGAAAACTCGAATGTGTTCCTGTTGTGTCTCCATGTGGAACCAATTAGCATTTGCTTACAAAACAACAAAACGTAACATACTAAAATTCATTCAAAACTCTATAGTTCTTGGAAAATATCCAGGAAACAGAAATAAACATAGAGGCTGTAGCAACAGCTGGGATTGAGTGAGGCAGAAGGGAACCGGATATTTCTGGTTTTATCCAGAGCTATCTGGACAAACTCGTGTGGAATTCCTGTGCAAAAGACCCAGAAAAACAGAGTCAAACTGGGTTTGGAGAAATGCAAAGTCTTTTTCTTGGGCAAGTATATTCAATGTCATGTTTACAGTCGCAAATATCATCTTTTACTTGGTTTCTGTAGCATTCTACTCAGAAAACTCGAATGTGTACCTATTGTGTCTCCATGTGAATCCAATTAGCTATTGCCAACGGGATAATAAAAAGTTACAATGCAGAAATCATTCCATACTCTCAAGTCCCTTGCTAATATCCCGAAAACACTAGCAAACACAAAGCCTGTTTTAAAAGCTGATATTCATTTAGCCACACAGAAACGGGTATTTCTGGTTTGATCCAGACATATCTAGACAAACTCATGTGGAATTCCTGTGCAAAGGACCTGAAAAGCAGAGTCAAACTGGTTTTGGAGAAAAGCAAAGTCTTTTTCTTGCGCACGTGGATTCAATGTCATGTTTACAAACACAAATAGCATTTTAACCTTGTTTCTGTAGCATTCTACTCAGAAAACACTTATGTGTACCTGTTGTGTCTCCATGTGGAACCATTTAGGGTTTGCCAACAAAAAAACAGAATGTAACATTCTAAAATTCATTCAAAAGTATAAACTTCATAGATAATATCCAGCTAAAAACTAACAAACGCAGAGGCTGTTTAAAAGCTGATATTCCTGTAGCCACACAGAACCGGATATTTCAGGTTAGATCCAGACCTATCTGGACAAACTCGTAAGGAATTCCTGTGCAAAGGACCCAGAAGAGCTGAGTCAAACTGGTTTTCGAGAAAAGCAAAGTCTTTTTCTTGGGCAAGTGGATTCAGTTCATGTTTACAAACAGAAATAGCATTTTAACCAGGTTTCTGTACCATTCTATTCAGAAAACACTTAGGTGTACCTGTGGTGTCTCCATGTGGAACCAGTTAGAGTTTGCAACTAAAAAACAGAATGTAACATGCTAAAAGTCATTCAAAACTATAAACTTCATCGATAATATCCAGCTAAAAACTAACAAACACACAGGCTGTTTAAAAGCTGATATTCATTTAGCCACACAGAACCGGATATTTCTGGTTTGATCCAGAGCTATCTGGACAAACTCGTGTGGAATTCCTGTGCAAAGGACCCAGAAAAGCAGAGTCAAATTGGTTTTGGAGAAAAGCAAAGTCTTTTTCTTGGGCAAGTGGATTCAGTGTCATGTTTACAAACACAAATAGCATTTTTAACCTGGATTCTGTAGCATTCTACACAGAAAACTCGAATGTGCACCTGTTGTGACTCCATGTGGAACTAATTAGCGTTTGACAACCAAAAAACAAAATGTAACATATTAAAATTCATTCAGAACTCTATAGTTCTTTGAAAATATCCAGGAATAAGAAAGAAACATAGAGGCTCTAGCAACAGCTGGGATTGAGTTAGGCAGAAGGGAACCGGATATTTCTGGTTTGATCCAGAGCTATATGGACAAACTCGTGTGGAATTCCTGTGAAAAGGACACAGAAAAACAGAGTCAAACTGGTTTTGGAGAAAAGCAAAGTCTTTTTCTTGGGCAAGTAAATTCAATGTCATGTTTACAGTCGCAAATATCATCTTTTACCTGGTTTCTGTAGAATCAACTCAGAAAACTCGAATGTGAACCTGTTGTGTATCCATGTGAATCCAATTAGCTTTTGCCAACAGGATAATAAAATGTTACAATGCAGAAATCATTCCATACTCTCAAGTTCGTTGATAATATCCCGAAAACACTAACAAACACAAAGTCTGTTTTAAAAGCTGATATTCATTTAGCCACACAGAAATGGGTATTTCTTCTTTGATCCAGACCTATCTGGACAAACTCGTGTGGAATTCCTTTGCAAAGGACCCAGAAAAGCAGAGTCAAACTGGTTTTGGAGAAAAGAAAGTCTTTTTCTTGCGCAAGTAAATTCAATGTCATGTTTACAGTCGCAAATATCATTTTTAACCTGGTTTCTGTAGCATTCTACTCAGAAAACTCGAATGTTTTCCTGTTGTGACTCCATGTGGAACCAATTAGCATTTGATAACAAAACAACAAAATGTAACATACTAAAATTCATTCAAAACTCTATATTTCTTGGAAAATATCCAGGAAACAGAAACAAACGTATAGGCTGTAGCAACAGCTGGGATTGAGTTAGGCAGAAGAGAACCGGATATTTCTGGTTTTATCCAGAGCTATCTGGTCAAACTCGTGTGGAATTCGTGTGCAAAGGACCCAGAAAAGCAGAGTCAAACTGGTTTTGGAGAAAAGCAAAGTCTTTTTCTTGGGCAAGTAAATTCAATGTCATGTTTACAGTCGCAAATATCATCTTTTACCTGGTTTCTGTAGAATCAACTCAGAAAACTCGAATGTGAACCTGTTGTGTATCCATGTGAATCCCATTAGCTTTTGCCAACAGGATAATAAAATGTTACAATGCAGAAAACATTCCATACTCTCAAGTTCGTTGATAATATCCCGAAAACACTAACAAACACAAAGTCTGTTTTAAAAGCTGATATTCATTTAGCCACACAGAATTGGGTATATCTGGTTTGATCCAGACCTATCTGGACAAACTCGTGTGGAATTCCTGTGCAAAGGACCTGAAAAGCAGAGTCAAACTGGTTTAGGAGAAAATCAAAGTTGTTTTCTTGGGCACGTATATTCAATGTCATGTTTACAAATACAAATAGCATTTTAACCTGGATTCTGTAGCATTCTACTCAGAAAACAATTATGTGTAGCTGTTGTGTCTCCATGTGGAACCAATTGGCGTTTGACAACCAAAAAACGAAATGTAACATATTTAAATTCATTGAGAACTCTAAAGTTCTTGGAAAATATCCAGGAATAAGAAACAAACATAGAGGCTGTAGCAAAAGCTGGGATTGAGTTAGGCAGAAGGGAACCGGATGTTTCTGGTTTTATCCAGAGCTATCTGGACAAACTCGTGTGGAATTCCTGTGCAAAGGACCCAGAAAAGCAGAGTCAAACTGGTTTTGGAGAAAAGCAAAGTCTTTTTCTTGGGCAAGTAAATTCAAAGTCATTTTTACAGTCGCAAATATCATTTTTAAACTGGTTTCTTTAGCATTCTACTCAGAAAACTCAAATGTGTACCTGTTGTGTCTTTATTTGAATCCAATTAGCTTTTGCCAACAGGAAAACTAAATGTTACAATGCAGAAATCGTTGTAAACTCTCAAGTTCATTGCTAATATCCCGAAAACACTAACAAACACAAAGCCTGTTTTAAAAGCTGATATTCATTTAGCCACACAGAAACGGGTATTTTTGGTTTGATCCAGACATATCTGGACAAAGTCTTGTGGAATTCGTGTGCAAAGGATCCAGAAAAACAGAGTCAAACTGGTTTTGGAGAAAAGCAAAGTCTTTTTCTTGGGCAAGTGGATTCAGTGTCATGTTTACAAACACAAATAGAATTTTAACCTGGTTTCTGTAGCATTCTACTCAGAAAACACTTATGTGTACCTGTTGTTTCTCCATGTGGAACCAATTAGCGTTTGCCAACAAAAAAACAAAATGTAACATGCTAAAATTCATTCAAAACTATAAACTTCATAGATAATATCCAGCTAAAAACTAACAAACACACAGGCTGTTTAAAACCTGATATTCATTTAGCCACACAGAACCGGATAATTCTGGATTCACCCAGACCTATCTGGAAAAACTCGTGCGGAATTCGGGTGCAAAGGACCCAGAAAAGCAGAGTCGAACTGGTTTTGGAGAAAAGCAAAGTCTTTTTCTTGGGCAAGTGGATTCAGTGTCATGTTTACAAACACAAATAGCATTTTAACCTGTTTCTGTAGCATTCTACTCCAAAAAATCGAATGTGTACCTGTTGTGTCTCCATTTGAATCCAATTAGCTTTTGCCAACAGGAAAACTAAATGTTACAATGCAGAAATCGTTGTAAACTCTCAAGTTCATTGATAATATCCCGAAAACACTAACAAACACAAAGCCTGTTTTAAAAGCTGATATTCATTTGGCCACACATAAACGGGTATTTTTGGTTTGATCGAGACCTATCTGGACAAACTCGTGTGGAATTCATTTGCAAAGGACCCAGAAAAGCAGAGTCAAACTGGTTTTGGAGAAAAGCAAAGTCTTTTTCTTGGGCAAGTGGATTCAGTGTCATTTTTACAGTTGCAAATATCATTTTGAACCTGGTTTCTGTAGCATTCTACTCAGAATACTCGAATGTGTACCTGTTGTGTCTCCATGTGAATCCAATTAGCTTTTGCCAACAGGAAAACGAAATGTTACAATGCAGAAATCATTCCAAACTCTCAAGTTTATTGATAATATTCCGAAAACTCGAACAAACACAAAGCCGGTTTTAAAAGCAGATATTCATTTAGCCACACAGAAACGGGTATTTTTGGTTTGATCCACATCTATCTGGACAAACTCATGTGGAATTCGTGTGCAAAGGACCCAGAAAAGCAAAGTCAAACTGGTTTTGGAGAAAAGCAAAGTCTTTTTCTGGGGCAAGTAAATTCAATGTCATTCTTACAGTCGCAAATACCATTTTTAACCTGGTTTCTGTAGCATTCTACTCAGAAAACTCAAATGTGTTCCTGTTGTGACACCATGTGGAACCAATTAGCGTTTGCTAACAAAACAACAAAACGTAACATACTAAAATTCATTCAAAACTCTAAAGTTCTTGGAAAATATCCAGGAATAAGAAACAAACATAGAGGCCGTAGCAACAGCTGGGATTGAGTTAGACAGAAGGGACCCAGATATTTCTGGTTTGATTCAGACATATCTGGACAAACTCATGTGGAATTCGTGTGCAAAGGACCCAGAAAAGCAGAGTCAAACTGGTTTTGGAGAAAATAAAGTGTTTTTCTTGGGCAAGTGTATTCTGTGTCATGTTTACAAACACAAATTGCATTTTAACCTGGTTTCTGTAGCATTCTACTCAGAAAACACTTAGGTGTACCTGTTGTGTCTCCATGTGGAACCAATTAGCATTTGCCAACAAAAAACAAAATGTAACATGCTAAAATCATTCAAAAGTATAAACTTCATAGATAATATCCAGCTAAAAACTAACAAACACACAGGCTATTTAAAAGCTGATATTCATGTAGCCACACAGACCCGGATATTTCAGGTTAGATCCAGACCTATCGGGACAAACTCGTGTGGAATTCGTGTGCAAAGGACCCAGAAAAGCAGAGTCAAACTGGTTTTGGAGAAAAGGAAAGTCTTTTTCTAGGGCAACTGGATTCAGTTCATGTTTACAAACACAAATAGCATTTTAACCTGGTTTCTGTAGCATTCTACGCAGAAAAAACATAGGTGTACCTGTTGTGGCTCCATGTGGAACCAATTAGCGTTTGCCTACAAAAAAACAAAATGTAACATACGAAAATTCATTCAAAACTCTAAAGTTCTTGGAAAATATCCAGGAATAAAAAACAAACATAGAGGCTCTAGCAACAGCTGAGATTGAGTTAGACAGAAGGGAACCGGATATTTCTGCTTTGATGCAGAGCTATCTGGACAAACTCATGTGGAATACGTGTGCAAAGGACCCAGAAAAGCAGAGTCAAACAGGTTTTGGAGAAAAGCAAAGTCTTTTTCTTGGGCAAGTGGATTCAATGTCATGTTTACAAACACAAATAGCATTTTTAACCTGGTTTCTGTAGCATTCTACTCAGAAAATTCGAACGTGTACCTGTTGTGTCTGCATGTGAATCCAATTAGCTTTTGACATCAGGAAAACAAAATGTTACAATGCATAAATCATTCCAAACTCTCAAGTCCCTTGCTAATATCTTGAAAACACTAACAAGCCAAAGCCTGTTTGAAAAGCTGATATTCATTTACCCATACAGAAACAGGTATTTCTGCTTTGATCCAGACCTATTTGGACAAAGTCGTGTCGAATTCCTGTGCAAAGGACCCAGAAAAGCAGAGTCAAACTGGTTTTGGAGAAAAGCAAGGTCTTTTTCTTGGTCAAGTGGATTCAATGTCATGTTTACAAACACAAATAGCATTTTAACCTGGTTTCTGTAGGATTCTACTCAGAAAACACTTATGTGTACCTGTTGTGTCTCCATGTGGAACCAATTAGCGTTTCCCAACAAAAAAACAAAATGTAACATGCTAAAATTCATTCAAAACTCTAAAGTTCATAGATAATATCCAGCTAAAAACTAGCAAACACACAGGCTGCTTAAAAGCTGATATTCATTTAGCCACACAGATCTGATATCTGATATTTCTGGTTAGATGCAGACATATCAGGACAAACTCGTGTGGAATTCGTGTGCAAAGGACCCAGAAAAGAATATTGAAACTGGCTTTCGAGAAAAGCAGTCTTTTTCTTGGGCAAGTGGATTCAGTGTCATGTTTACAAACACAAATAGCATTTTAAACCTAGTTTCTGTAGCATTCTACTCAGAAAACTCGAATGTGTACCTATTGTGTCTCCATGTGAATTCAATTAGCTTTTGCCAACAGGAAAACAAAATGTAACAATGCAGAATTCATTCCAAACTCTCAAGTCCCTTGCTAATATCTTGAAAACACTAACAAACCAAAACCTGTTTTAAAAGCTGATATTCATTTAGCCACACAGAAACGGGTATTTCTGGTTTGATCCAGACCTATCCGGACAAAGTCGTGTGGAATTCTTGTTCAAAGGACCCAGAAAAGCAGAGTCAAACTGGTTTTGCAGAAAAGCAAAGTCTTTTTCTTGGGCAAGTAAATTCAATGTCATTTCTAGAGTCACAAATATCATTTTTAACCTGGTTTCTGTAGCATTCTACTCAGAAAACACTTATGTGTACCTGTTCTGTCTCCATGTGAATCCAATTAGCTTTTGCCAACAGGAAAACAAAATGTTACAATGCATAAATCATTCCAAACTCTCAAGTCCCTTGCTAATATCCCGAAAACACTAACAAACCAAAGACTGTTTTAAAAGCTGATATTCATGTAGCCACAGAGAAACGGGTATTTCTGGTTTGATGCAGACCTATCTGGACAAACTCATGTGGAATTCATGTGCAAAGGACCCAGAAAAGCAGAGTCAAACTGGATTTGGAGAAAAGCAAAGTCTTTTTCTTGGGCAAGAGGATTCAATGTCATTGTTTCAGAGTCCTGTTGCCAGGGAATAGGATGACACAATGTATGCAATGTCTGTAGCCTGAGTGTAGGTGACAGAGCGTACAGGAGTTCGCTGAGCTGAGTGTGTTGAGATGCAACATCCATGAGATCTGTATCAGAGGTGTGGAACGAAGCAGTTAGGAATGGTTCATTAGCCTGGGCATAGGCATTCGCAATATACGGGATTTCTGTAGCCTGACTGTAGGAAACGCCTGCTTATGGGCATTCTGCGTCCTTGCTCTAGAGAGATGCAGCTCACGAGAGTTCTGTATACTAGTGGTGTGCAAAGCTGTTTCAGAGTTCTGTAGCTTGGGAATAGGCTTACCTAATGTGCGCAATGTCTGTAGCCTGAGTGTAGGAAATAGAGCATAGAGGAGTTCTATAACCTTAATGTGGTGAGATGCAGCGTACATGAGTTCTGTATTGGAAGTGTGGAACGAAGCAGTTAGGAAGGGTTCTGTAGCATTTGCAATATGCGGCATTTGTGTAGCCTGACTGTAGGAAATGCAGCTTATGGGCGTTCTGCCTAGCGGCTGTAGAGAGATGTAGTTCACGGCATTTCTGTATGCTAGTGGAGTGCAAAGCTGTTTCAGCAGTCTGTAGCCTGGGAATAGGCTGACACAATGTGCGCAATATCTGTAGCCTGAGTGTATGAGACAGATCTTACAGGAGTTCTGTAACCTGAGTGTAGTCAGATGCAGCATCCATGAGTTACGTATCGGAGTTGTGAATGTAAGTAGTTTCGAAGAGTTCTGTAGCCTGGGAGTAGGCATTCGCAATATGCGTGATGTCTGAAGCCTGACTGTAGGATGCACAGCTTATGGGCGTTTTGCGTCCTTGCTCTAGAGAGATTCTGTTCATGGGAGTTCTGTATGCTAGTGGAGTGCAAAGCTGTTTCAGCATTCTGTAGCCTACATGTAGGCATTCACAATATGCGGGATTTGTTTAGCCTGACTCTAGGAAATGCAGCTTATGGGCATTCTGCGTCCTTGCTCTAGAGAGATGCAGTTTACGGGATTTCTGTATGCTAGTGGAGTACAAATTTGTTTCAGAGTTCTCTAGCCTGGGAATAGGCTTACCTAATG